>BQNB010027261.1:0-39746 GCA_026074375.1 Tanacetum coccineum | reverse complement strand
GAACGGGAGGAAGGCCAGGTAGATCTTCAGGAAAAACTTCTGGGAATTCTCTAACTACTGGGATATCTTCTAGTCGTTTCTCGTCTGGCTTCTTTTTTATTACTTGGGCTACGAAAACTTGACATCCCCTGGATATATACTGATCACCTCTTTGACTATACCTATATAAAATATAAATATAAATATAAATATATAATAAATATATACTTATAAATATATAAATATAGATAATAAGGGTATGAATAAAAAAAATACAATTATAGTAATCCGGGAGTATGATTCCCGGGTCGTTTCCCCAACGAGGAATGCAATTGAAAGTTGAGAGTCGTTTTGAGAACCGATGCTTGAATGAAACAAGATTGTGATTGGTTATCTAAAACTACAGGAAAATTAAGGCAAAAACTTAAAAACACTTAAGGGAAAACAAATTTTAACTAAAAATGCAAACCGGGAATCCTAAACGGGACTTAAAAACCCTAAATTATCAAAATTAAGTCCTAAAATGATATTTTTGGTTTTTATAAGACTTAATTGACTAAAAAGCTAAAACAAAGAAAACTAGACTAAAAACAAAGGTGTTTAGGGCTTAAAAACTCTAAAAACGTGAACGAGATTCAAACCCGTTCTTTAAAAAACAAGATTTTGCAATTTTAACCCTACGAAAGCAAATCTAATTTTCCTAGGTTCTAAATGTTAAAAGAAAATTTTCTAGAAAAGAATTATATTTTTTTGACTTTTTTATAATTTTTTATGAATTAAAAACGATTTTAATGAAATTAAATGTTTAAAATACTAAACTATTTATAAAAAAACTGGAAAAATCATGAAATGTAGCTTGAACAGTGAGGAATCTAGGAAAAATAAGCTTGGTAACACAGCTTATCAAATAAGCTGCCAAATAAGCTAAAAACGCCTAATAAGCTAAAAAGGGTAAAACGTGTATAAGGAATTAATTGTGCAAAACAAAACTGAAAAAGACCCCAGGGCACGTTGGTAGGGAGTGTGTGTGTAAAATGTTTGGGTGTGGGTTGAGGTCCCAGGTTTGAGCCTTGCTCACCTGGGGCTTCCCCTAATCCCAAACGTTTTTGTTTTTGCCAATTTTTTTATAACTTTTTAAAGGACTAAAAAATAAGCACTTTTTACAAAACAACTTTTTTTATAAACCTAAAATAAGCACAAAAATAAGCTTCTAAAGTGACAGAATAAGCCTAAACCTCACTTAAACCATAAAATGCTAACTGTTGGGCTTTTTAAGCACTAATAAGCAAACCAAAAAGAGAATTAAGCTAAAACAGATGATAAGCTATACCTAAAAAGCAATTTTGAATAAAAATAAGCAACCAAATTAAGCTAGAGAGACAGAATCATCAAAAAGCTATGAAACTTAAAGATTTTAAGCTAAATTGCAAATAAGCTTGAATAAGCTCAAAACCTAAGAGAACAAGCTAAAATGGGCTAAACCTAACCTAATAAGCTGAACTACACCTAAATAAGCAGAAGCAATAAGCAGATAAGCTTAAATAAGCAAATGAGCCTTTTGGCCAAAACTGATAAGCAAAAAGGCCAATAGAGACTTTTCTAGCTTAAAAATAAGCTAGCAAAAGGATTCTTATGGCTTAGTGGCTTATACCACTAAGAAGAATGGCCAAAAAGCTACAATAAGCAACAAAGAAAAAGAAATTTGAAATTCAGATAAACACTTAAAAAGCTTCATGAAAAGGCTATCTCACACTGACTCAACACTTACAAATTTTTTTGCACACTTTTGCAATCTTAACAAAACCACACTTTTGAGCTTAAAAATAAACACACAAACAGATCCTTATGATTATATAACCTGCAAACAAATTAAGATTAGACCTCAAAGAACAATAATCAACACTCAAAAAGGAGTTTAAAATTCAAGATAAGCAACAATAAGCAAATGAAAAAAATATTTTCTTAAACTTTTTGAACACTTAGCAATCTATGACAGTTTTGGCAAGAACTCAAAACACTAATGCAGGCTTTTAGACTATTATTCTAACCTGTTTTTAACACTTGCACAAACATAAAAAAAATCACATATCAACAATAAGCAAAGCATAATCAAATAAGCAACTAGAATAAGCTATAACTTAACAGTTTTAAACCACAACTCCTCAAATCCTTAAAAATGAGTTTTACTACTTAAAAACTTTAACAAACTAAATCTTTGGACTAATCTAAGCTAAGCTAAACCGACTTAAGTGTCAAATTGCAATTTTAACCCATTTTGACCCATAAAAGCAGTTAAACCAAACACCCCTTTAAAAACTTAAAATGCCTTTTTTACTTGCAAACTTAAAATTTTTATGAACAACCCTTTAAGACCAGATATCTAACAAGCATAATAAGCAATATTAAGCATATTTATTCAACTAATAAACAATCAAATAAGTTAAAACAGATTGCTAGTTTATAAGTTATTTTAAGACAAATTTAAGAAAAACTTAAACTAATGACTTCTAAACTAAGAGACAAACATAATAAGCATTAAACATCACAAATAAGCATAAATAAGCAAAGATAAGCAGGCAATAAGCAACAATAAGCAGTTTAATAGTAAATAGGCTAAAAACTTAAAAAGAAAACTTACAAAGAGTCCAAGCTTTTTCTTGTGAATTTCAAAACCCAAAACAACTTATCACAATCCTATAGCTTATCCAAATAAGCACTAACCCATGACCATCCAAAATACACCATGCTCCATGAGATCTTCTTTATATTTTTTTGGTATTTTTTAGATTTTATTTTTAAAAACAGTAAATAAAAGTGATAAAACAGTAAACAAAGGCAAAAATTAAGAAGCTAAAAGCTTAGTGAAGCTTTTAGGTCAGATCAATAAGCTGCATCATAGCTTAACAAGCTTAACAGGTTATATTAAATGATCAAACACAGAATCTTAAAAACAATACCTCAAACTTTTCATTAAAAACTTAAACTTTTACAAGGAATTTGAAATACAAAATAACTTTAAAAACTTAAATGAAAATACATTAAAAAGAGACTAAAACAACAAAAACTTAACACCTCCACTACAAGGGTTAAGCCCTCTATTTATAGGCCGGATAGAAGGACCTAGATCCTTGGCTTGGTTTTCTTGTGTGAGAGGAAAAAAAGCTTCAATCTTGGCCCTTTAAATCATCTAGTGCTTCTTTAAGTCCATCACAACCCTTGATTGTGTCCACGTAATCATTCCCCAATTATTGCCTTGGATCACCAACGTGTCAGGTGCCAAAAACGTCATCCATTGCATCATATAAGCTTCTAGAAGGGAGTTTAAGAGGGTTTATCCTCGGGGTAAGAGTAAATTTGAAGATGGAGGGTGAACAGTAATAATGGGGGAGGGAGCGGGAAAATAGGTTACCAGGTTTAATTTTGGTGCAGGGTGAGGAGTTTGGTGGATTGGCAAGAATGGCCCCTCAGAGTATATAGGTGTATGGAATCCATCGTCCTTTGTTTTTGCAAATTTGGTCCTTTTGGTTTGGGTTGGTGTTGCACCGTTAGTCCTTTAAGGACTAACGGGGGGTGTCACAGTTAGTCCTTAAAGGGACTAACGGGGGTGTTATAAAGGGAATGGGATTAACGGGGGTTAAGTGGTGATGGTGGGCTAGTTGTTGGGACGGGTATTATAAAAATTAGGCTTGGGCCTTTATTAAGGTTTAAGGCTTTATAAGATATAAGTGGGCTTTCCCGGGCCCACTAGGTGGGTACGGATGGGCCCACTTTTGTCAATTTAGGTTTTTGGGTTCGGTTTTCGATGCTCTTTTTCACTAATTCACTTCCTGGGTTGACTTTGGAGTTATTTGACTTTGACTTTTTGTTGACTTTTGGCTTTGACTTGACTTTTATTTAATGCTCTTTCCGTTCTCGTGCTCGGTTTTATCGATTTGGCTTCTATTTTTGTCCTTTTCTTGGATATCTATTTCTTGCACAATAAAAATGCAAAACATACAAATACAATGTATTTTTGGTACGTTTTTAGTCATTTAAGTCCGGTTTTAAAGGTCAAATGTATGTGTAATTAAACACATACCAAGACGTGATTGAGATGGAGATGATTCGTTCGTTTCTATTTTAGAGGATTTTTGGGAAAGACATGGTATTAGAGAATGAAGATTTTAAGAATTGTTTTGTTTAGAAATAAAAGAATGGCTGGACCTAAAGGGAATAGGGTTAAAGTAGCATAAAAAGAGGAGACAGGAAAATTTCATGGTTCCCCTGATGGCGGTCCCATAAACCTTAGGCGGTCCCATATATATTAGGGGGCCGCCCTTCATTTTTGGGGATCGTTCTCTGGAGGCTTACGAAATTTTCCAAAAGTTAATCGTTTTTCAGAATAACCTAAGAGGGTTGGAAGGATGATTGTGGCATTTCCATCTCTTTATAATTTCGCTCTTGTTAAGCGGTAAGAGAATTCATGACACGATCGTACAAAACATAAGACTCGTTGTACAAGTCATGATTTTCATTCATGACAAACTTAAACAAACGGGTTAATAACATACCATAGGGTAGAATTAACCTCTTTTATTTAGTGACCTACTCCATTCGTTTTGCCATATAATAGGCAAGGTTGAACTTTTCTTAGTGTACAACACAATAAAGCATGTAACAAAGACACGCGGGAACATGGTCCCGATTACGCCCCAAACAGAAGACATTTTCCCGAATAATTTCTTCTAAAGGTTTTAAAGTAGACACAATTTCACGAGTGAGAATTTGATGATCTTGGACATCAATTTCTTGCTCATGACGGATGCGAGTGACTTGGCCTTCTCGATCAATTCGAATAAGCGAAATGATTTAATCAAGAGAAGAAGGGTTGGTTTGATATGGACCTTACGAAGGGACACCATATGCCAACTCATCAAGTGACCATTTGTCAATAAAGACACAATCACCCTCATAAGGTATGTCAAGAATTTGAGCAAAATCTTCAAGAGAGTAAGAAAAGAATTGATTTTGAATTACGAATTTGACAAACATTTGACCCTCGTCAGAATAGTTTAATTGAAAGTGACTATAAAATTCAAGTATGAAGCGAGGACAAATTTGGTCATTGATTTCAAGAAGACACTCAAATTCGACAAAACTAAACAAAGACCGAACATAATGTAGATCCGTAAAGATCTCAAAAATAACCACCGACCCTAAGATGTTAACAATTGTTTCTAGGTTTTATTTATCTTTTCTTCTTTTTATAGGTGTACGATTTTCATTGTGAAATCTTTGGGATATAATGCTTGTATTTCTTATAGTCTTCAGTTGATTTACGAGGCATGATTACCTAAAAAGAAGTTAAGTCACAATTTTATTAAGAATCTTTTACTTGTATAGATGTTATTGAACATTATTCTAGTGTGTGCCTAAATGTAACCAATGTGGAGTAATGATTACACTCGACTCTAAAAAATTTAATATCCTAAGGGATGATCCAAAACGCTCAATTAGTTTGATTTTTGCATTCATCCACAAACATGTCGAAAAAAACAATATGTATATAATTATTTGTGTAATAAATATAATATTATCTAAAAATAAAATAATTATGATTTATTATTTTGTATTATATATAAAAATATTTACTATTATAATTATGATCATTATTATTATTAATTAATATGAAAATTGAAATTATATTTTTTATATTGAATAATTGTTTCTCGCCCACTTTGTTACTGAGTTCATTATTGCATGTGTTGAAAAAAGTTTTTTAAAGTTAGTATTAAACAATGACTAGACACAAGTTCTATTATTTTCCTAACAGTGAGGGATCTTGAATAAATTAGGGTTTTAGGTTTTTCGAAATCAATTTTTCGACAAACTTAATAATGTATGCAAATCCTATGTCTACGAGAAGCATATTAGTTATACATTGTAACCAAGTAGTCCTAATTGTACCAAATTGAAAGAAAAATGGAAAATCCCCAATTTTATTTTTTAGTGTTCATCATGAACCCTAGACTTAATTTGAAAGAAAATAGATGAAATAACTTACAATTGATAATCTTTGTGATGTTGTGGATGATTATAGGTGTTGATTAGATCTTCAATTTAAGTTTTAATGGTTGATTTTGAGTTTTTGGGTTGTTTTGTTCGTTTTCGTCACTGCAGAGAAGAAAGGGTGTGTTTGATTTTGTGTTTTTGAATTTTTTTTAACTAAGTGTAAAATATGGTGTTTGTTGTTGGTGCTCGTATTGTCAGTGGTCCTAAATATATTGGGGGGCCGCCGGGTATATGGGGGCCTCCCTCAGCGAGGCATTTTGGACTTAGTTTTGACAAAAAAATTACAAAGAAGAGTGACGTTTTAATTTGCATTTGGCGAATTAAAAATCCTTAAGGTACTTCGGATGAAGTATTTAAGTTGTCACGATATGGAATAGAACACGGACTAGAATTAAGACAGAAGAAGGAGAAGCAGACTAATATGATTTATGGAATGTGTTCCATCATTCCTAAACCAAGACGTAGATAGTTAAACGATTTACGTTTAAGGGGTTTCGTAAGAATGTCAGCGATGTTGTCGACAGACGGTACTTTTTCGATTGAGATATATCCTTTCTATACATTATCACGAAGAAAGTGGTGACAAATTTTGATGTGTTTTGTTCGAGAATGTTGCACCGGGTTTTTGCTAAGGTCAATCGCGCCTTTGTTGTCGCACATGATCGGAACGTCGTCGAGTCGTATGTCGTAGTCGATGAGAGCTTGTTTCATCCATAGTGCTTGTTGACATGCCTTTTCGGCGCTTACGTATTCGGCTTCGGTAGTGGATATAGCAAGAGCGGTTTGTTTCTTCGAGAACCAAGATGTCAAACATCATCCCACGAACGTACAAATACTGCATGTGCTTTTTCGATCCACATAATCTCTCGCATGATCAGAGTCGGCATATACTACTATTTCTATGCCGGTCCCCTTAGGATACCATAATCCTAAGTGCATAGTGCCTTTAATGTATCGAAAGATACGCTTAACCGCTTCAAGGTGAGAGGTTTTGGGAGCCTCTTGGAAGCGGGCACAAAGGCAGACACTAAACATGATATTGGGCCTACTTGCCGTTAGGTATAATAAAATACCTATCATGCCTCGATACTTGGTACTATCTACCGATTCACACTCTTCGTCTTTTGTGAGTTTAGTATCGGATGACATAGGGGTTTTCATTGGTTTAGATTCTTCTAAGCCAAATTTCTTAAGCATTTCTTTAATATATTTAGATTGATTAAAGAAAATACCATCTTCCATTTGTTTTATTTGTAGTCCAAGGAAGAAGTTAAGTTCACCCATCATGCTCATCTCGAACTCGTCATGCATGATTTTGGCAAATTCATTACACATGTCTTGAGAAGTTGAACCAAATATAATATCGTCGACATATATTTGAACGATGATGAAGTTTGAACTTTTCTTCTTAGTAAAAAGAGTGTTATCTACCATTCCCATTTTATATTCATGTTTAATAAGAAAGGCTTTTAATCTATCATACCAAGCTTTGGGTGCTTGTTTAAGACCATATAAAGCTTTCTTTAGTTTGTAAACATGATCCGGTTTTTCAAAGTCAATGAATCCTAGAGGTTGTGCCACGTATACCTCCTCATTGATAAAACCGTTAAGGAATGCACTTTTTACATCCATATGGAATAGCTTAAAATCTAAAGCATAAGCATAAGCTAATAGTATTCTAATAGACTCAAGTCTAGCAACTAGGGCATAAGTTTCATCATAATCGATGTCCTCTTGTTGATTATAGCCTTGAGCAACTAACCTAGCCTTATTTCGAGAAACAATACCATTCTCATCTAACTTATTTCTAAACACCCACTTAGTTCCTATGATTGTCATATTCCTAGGTTGTGGAACTAACTCCTAAATGTCGTTAGCAATGAATTGATTTAATCCTTCTTGCGTGGCGACTATCCAACTTTTATCCGTTAAGACTTCATTCACATTCTTAGGTTCTATAGTTGATATAAAACAAAAGAAGTTACTTTGGTTTTGGGCTTGTGACCTAAGGGTTCTTTGATTAAGGTTTCTTATGACATTTTCTAATAGATGGTTTCTAGATTCCTTAATATTGACTATTTCATCAATTTCTAAAGTTTCATCCTCAATGTCATTTTCTAGGTTTTTCTTTTCGGTAACCTTAATTGATTCTTCTTCATCTAAGTCATCATCCACCAAGGGTGATGTCTTAGAGGGTGGAGAAGTTTCATCGAATGTCACGTTGAGTGATTCTTCAACTTTCCTAGTATGTTTGTTTCGGATGATGTAGGCTTTACTATTTTAAGAGTAACCTAAAAAGATACCTTCGTATGACTTTGGGTCTTTGTAAGGTAGTCTTTAGTGTTTAACCTGAAGCACTTGCTTCCAAACACTCTAAAGTAATCTAAAGTAGGTTTCCTACCTCTTAAGAGTTTGTAAGGTGTTTTTCCTAAGATGGCTCTAATTAGGATTCGGTTGAGAATGTATGTTGAAGTGTCTACTGCGTTACACCAAAACTTTTGTGGCAACGATTGCTCATTCAACATAGTCCTACTTATTTCTTGAAGTGTCCTATTTTTCCTTTCAACCACGCCATTTGATTGAGGAGTGCGCGGAGCTGAGAAGTTATATGTAATACCATTGGCATTACAAAAGTTTCCAAATTGCACCTCATTATCAAATTCCCTACCATGGTCGGCTCTTATTGATACTATTGTACATCCTAATTTGTTTTGAATTTTCTTACTAAATATTTTGAATTGATCAAAGGCTTCGGTTTTGTTCTTAAGGAATCTAGTCCAAGTATACCTAGAATAGTCATCTACTATGACTAAGGTGTAGCGGTTTCCTCCGTAACTCCGTACGGCGGATGGACCGAAGAGATCCATATGAAGGAGTTCTAAGCATCTAGTCGTTGAGACTATATTCTTAGCCTTATGACTAGCATGAGCTTGCTTTCTGATTTTGCAAGCATCACAGAAGTGTTGATCAAACTTAAGCTTAGGTAAGTTTCTAACTAATTCTTTAGATGCTAATGATTAAATGAGATGCATATTTGCGTAACCTAATCTTCTATGCTACAACGTGGACAACACAACGTGGAATTCATCATCAATTCGTTGCTAGAGCCGAATTTTATCCTTTACAGTCCTTGCGTCACCTAAGTTGATTATTCACGCATATAAGCCTTTCTTCCTAATACCTCTACCTATGACCTTACCATCCTTAGTGATTTCACTATCTGTTCAGAGAAAGTTACTCTACACTTATTATCTTAATCATTTGTCAGCCAGAGAATACTAACACGTTTAAACACCTTAAATTCATACTACATCCTCGCCTATCCATTATCATTTTGAGAGAGTCAATTTGAAAATCGTCACTTTACCAATGATGTTAACCAGCGAAGATTGCTACCAAAAATAATATTACCTTTGTTGTATGCCTTGTAGCTTGAAAGAGCTTTCGGTTACCCGTCATGTGTTTGGAGCATCCGCTATCCTTTTATTCCACATCATTATAGGGTTTCTAAGTCGACTTCAAGGCATATCACACATGATGCTTGAGTTAACGAGACACGTTTTGTTTTTGAGGAACCTTCTCATCATCTTCTTACAACGCTATCACTCAAAACCTCCTACAAAAGCTCTTTGGTTCTGTCTTTCGGTATCCCAGCTTTGGAAATTATCCAATAAATGGATTCGGGTCGCCGCATCAAAAGCATTTTCTATCACTTTTACCTGTGTTCGTCCGGCTCTTGGACGTCTTTTGTTGTTCTAGGTTAGTCTCACGAATCTTCTCTTCCTTTTGAAGAAACTTCGTGAAGTCTCTTACCGCCATGGCGTACTCTTTCGTCTTCACATTCAGAAGTCGAACACTTTCATCACTAAGATTCTTTCTTAAGTCCTTTAAGCAAGATGATTTCTTTCCAACTTTTTCTTGGGACTATTTTCAGAATCTTTCTTGATGATCAATTCGTGAACTTTGAGGTTCCCGATAAGTTCACAAAAGATAGTGATGTTAAGTCTTTCGACTCTTCAATCGCCGTGACATTTGCTCTCCATTTAGGATTATAGCCCTAAGGGAACTTACCCCCCCCCCCGAACATAATTCTTGCTAGAATAGCCCTTCATCAAGAGGTTTTTAGACTAGTAATAATAGGATAAATTCTAGCAAAAACACTATTTAAAGATTCGTCATCAAATGATGATTTGTTTTCATAACTTGTTGAACCAAAAGTCAATCTTATGTCTTTTGCCTTGATTATTACCTTGATTGATGGTGCATTTAACAAAGTATTCCAAATTTCTTTTGCCGTGTTACACATGAAATTATTTCAAATATTCATTCAACTAGACAAAGCATTATAAATAACCATTTTAGCTTCGTTATTTTTCGCAAGTCTCTTTTTAAGATCATCATTTTGTTTTTCAAAATGGATAACCTCATTCCTAATATGTGTTTCGGATTTTGTTGAATAGTGTTGATAATAACATGAACAACAGATCACGATCTTTTTGATTTAACCCTAAGTCCTCGAATCTCCTTTTCTACACCACTAAATAAAACTACACTTTCAAAAAGTGTGGGACGTGAGCAGTATGCAAGAATTTCCCTTCTAGATATTTGTCAGAATCCATAGATCGATCCAAGCTTTAAAATACAATATATTTTAAAAATCTTGAGTGACCTTGGCTTCTGATACCAATTGTGGAAACTAGAAGGAGGTATGAATAGTCTTTACAGAGAAAGTTGTTTTACGTTTAAAGCGTTGGCTCAAAATATTTACAGATCGAGTATGTATCTTTATACCCAATTCACAATATGAACAAATAATCTTAACAACTAAACTAAAGCTAAATAACAATGACAATAAATATGAAAGAGTAAGGAAAGGAACAATCAAACTAAGTAAGCCAAGATTTTATAAAGATGGTTTCGGCTACAAAGCACCTCTCGCCATAAAAACTCTCCACTCCCCAGTATCCTACTCGAAGTTCAAATGTCAACAAGCCACACTTTTAGGGGCGGAGAAAACCGTTAACACACGTCGCTTAACAGTTGTTTTTTGACACTAAGCTAAATGTCGAGTCCTAATCTTAGCTAAAACCAATCTACCACTTCACAATCACTACACAATCACTAGATCTACACTATCGGATTTACACACTATCCGAATCACACAAATACGCAAGATAATTACAATAGACATTTGGTACTTAGAAGAAGATATGAGAGATCACTAAATAACAATTCGTTTCTTGGCGAATACGAATGTTCTTCTCTTGCACTTGAATGAGAAAGAAGAGATGAGAGGAAGAGATTGGATCACTTGAAACAAGATCTAAGAATGTTAGTGATCAAGAGATTTAGAGAGAGAGAAAGATTTTAGAGAGAGAAAGTTATCTGAAAATTTCGTGCAAAGAGGTCTGATTTTCTACAAGGAATGGAGCAGTATTTATATGCAATAAAGATCGGAAACTCCGAAACGGTCACTTGGGGGCGGATCCCCGGCGGAACCAAGATATATCTGGGGCTTGCAGCCCTATAAGGTGGGCCGTCCCAGTAGACTATACCTCTCACCTTTTTTGTCTTTTTGTGTGGAAGGTTGTTTATGGTATGAAACCTTCCATTTTAGGGGAAAATTTGAATTTCAAATTTTAAGTTTTTAATAAAACTTTTCTTTTAATTAGAAAATATTTTGTTATATATTAATTTTGTGAAATTTCTTTTGAAAAAAATGGATGGATAGAAGAGAAAAATAATTTCTTGTCATCTAATCATGCTTAATGATTTTTTTGTTCATACCTTAAGTGATTACTAATCTTAGAAATGGAATTTTACGATTAATAATTTGTAAACATTTAATTTTATCGTAAACGTTTTTACATTTTGTTATTATCAAAACGTTGAGAGGTCGAAAAATATAAATAACGTTTTTAGACATTATTTGTATTAACATAGTTTTTTATTTATCGTATGTTTTTTATTTGTCGTATTTTTTCGTACTTTTTTTTAAAAATTCGGATTGTATTTTTATTTTCGTGTTGTATTTTTATTTCTGTAATGTATTTTTATTTAAATGAAATAAATTTAGTTTATGTGAAAAATGAGAAAAAATAATAAATTGGTGGGTGGTGGGACCCAAATGGCATGGGTTGGGTATGTTATGAGTGTGAGGGTATTTTGA
Source organism: Tanacetum coccineum (assembly GCA_026074375.1). Lineage (NCBI taxonomy): Eukaryota > Viridiplantae > Streptophyta > Magnoliopsida > Asterales > Asteraceae > Tanacetum > Tanacetum coccineum. Next base: position 27,547 of record BQNB010027261.1, on the reverse strand, counting down.
GTTGTTGTGTTGAAATGAAGTGACAGTGATGTGGCATTGAGTGGGGCTCAAATGACATGATTTTTTTAGTCATGACATATAATGCTTTAAGAATGAGCAGCCTATAGGCACATTAAAATTAAGGCCCTATTTGGTTAGAGGGTTTGTATGGGTTTAGACTCAAAGATGCTTTAAAACCATTGTTTGGTATGTTATGTAGGTTTTGAAATTGGGAGTACACAATACACCCTTTAAACTCACAATTACCTCCTAATACTAAGTTGACATGGCGTGAGGTTTGAGTGGATTAAAGGACCCACTTACTTTATGTAAATCTTATATCTCTTTATTAGTTTTAATATTTAGAATATGAAGAAGAATCTAATATTACAAGTTTAAATACATGGAAAGAATTAATGAAAATAACATATACTCTTTCTCTAATATATATTCTTCTTTTTCCTACCACTATAAATAGCTAATCATAATAGCAATTCAAATCCTAATAGCAAATTCAAAAATCCAAAGCCTGCAACCCCGTCTTTAAAACAAACATAACACCCGAAAATGATAGTACGGGACTTTTACTACTCCTACCATCATTATATAAATCTCAATTACTATATTACACATTCACGGACAAATCCACTGTCGTTTTGACAGTGGATTTACAGTGCTACAGTAAATGGCTCCCATTTTGGGCCAGCCCGATTTTGGTTTTTTTTTTTTTTAAATTTGTATGCACAAAGTAGGAGGAAAAAAAATATTACAAAAGTTCTGATTTATTCAGATAAAAAAATACCCGCGGAAACATCTTCGATACCTAATAACTTTAAAATAATCGATATGGTCACAAACGTACAACCCATTATATTAAAAAAAAAACCATATAGCAAAAAAACAACACTTTAAACATGAGGCCCAACACATAAGCCATATAAAAAAAATTATTACTAATATACACATTTGTCGACAAACTAGCCTAAAATTCGCATAAAATGTGGCCCAAAATCTGGCCCAAAGTAAAAAAAAAAACTAGCCCAAAATTAGCCTGAAATCTGGCCCAAAGTAAAAAAAATACAAAACGGTCCCTCAACTTTTAACTATTTACGATTTTCTTACACAAAAAATCCCGTAAAAAAATTAACAAAAAAAACACGTCAAGTTTTTATTGTTCACAACTTTTTTACATTCATCGGCCCAAAAAAAAGATATCGAACCGTCCCAAAAAAAGAAAATATTCGGGAAAAAATTAACCCGTCCCAACGCAAAAAAAAAATTCCCGAATCATACAAAAAAAGGAAATATCCGGGAAAAAATTAGCCAAAAAACCCCCCAAAAATAGCCTAAAATCTGGCCCAAAGTAAAAAAAATACAAAACGGACCCTCACCTTTTAACTATTTACGATTTTCTTACACAAAAATTCCCGTAAAAAAATTTACAAAACCGTCCCAAAAAAAGAAAATATTCGGGAAAAAATTAGCCCGTCCCAACGCAATTTTTTTCCCCCCAAATCATACAAAAAAAGAAAATATTAAAAATTAGCCCCGTCATAACGCATCGCCTAAAAAAACCCCGAAACGTAAAAAATTAGCCCCGTCACAACGCGCGGATTCTTTTGCTTGTTCATATCATTAGTGGTAGTTAAAACATGTCAAATCCAACCATTCACATCCTACCCATAAAAAGTAAGCAACATATCAAATCCACTTATCCATCTTATTATCACATCACAAAACATTAAATACCAAAAACACACCTAAAAATAAAAGGTTTTGTTTAAGAAAAAAAAACGTACATGATTTATGGAGAAGTGTTATTTTAGATACTATACTTTTTTTTAATATTAAGGAACTCATCCTCATCATTTATCCAAAAGAAAATCAATAACTGAGATTTAAAGTATTTTATTATTTTACTTATTTTTTATAATTTAAATATCTCATGAACCGTTAACCGTTAGACAAAATAAATTATACCGTCACGGCCAACATTTAATTATAATGTCCCCCAATAGAAGACGGGATACTTTGATATACTTCGACATACTTTTTTTTTCGATTTTTTTCTTATTGTGAAACTTTGCATGAAGACTTCACATCGATTAAACACTATTAGATATACTAATACATCACATGAGAATATTGTGTCATAAAATCCGCATATGATTTTATACATATCATATTGTGATTTAACAATAATAAAACATATGATTATTTAAGAATATGTAAACTAATTTTTTAATCAAATGTGATTCTCATGCAATTTTAAACATCGAAAAAAAAAGTAAAAAAAAATAGAAAAAAAAAGTTGTCGAAAGTATAATCAAATGCACATCTATCAGAAAGAATAATCTAGATGCTCGTCGTGATGGTATTGTTTTCCGCTTAACAAACGATTAAACGGCTTTAAGAAATAATTAATATTTAAAAAAAATGAAGATAATGGTGAAGATTAAACACTCTGACTTATATAAAATAAAGTTGGTATCTAAATAAACTTAAATCTTAACTTCTAATACATAAATCGAGGTTTCAAAAATGTTAAAGATTTATGAACAAAAGAAGCAATTATTATCAAAATGTATGCAAATGTTAACGAATACATATTCTAAACACTTTAATATAGCCATTTAAAGCGATCGCTACTTAGCATTTTAAACCAACACGAGGTGGTTATTGTGGCGGGTTATGGCGATTTCAGCCGCGGCAGCGCGAGGGACCAACTCTGCAACGAACTGATAACCCGAGCAAGACTAATTTTTTGTTAAACTGCAAAAATAAATTAATATAACAGTCGTTACTTAACAAACGTTAAGTAACGACCGTTAACTTAATTTATTTTTTTAGCAATTTACAAAAATAGCTCTTGGGGTTATCAGTTCGTTGCAGAGTTGGTCCCTCGCGCTCCGCGGCGAAATCACGAATAACCCACCTCGTTTGATAAAATTGCTAAGTGTAGCTTTAATGGCTATAATTAAAGTGTTTAGATATGTATTCGTTAATGCACATTTTGATAATAATTGTTCATGTTATAATTTTAACATTTTAAAACCGATTTTATGTATTAGAAGTTAGATTTAAGTTTATTTAGATACCAAACTTTATTTATATATCAAGAGATTAATCTTCACCATTCATCTTCATTTTTTTTAAATATTAATATTTCTTAAACCGTTAATCGTTAAGCGGAAAAATATACCATCACGACGAGCATCTAATTATCTTTCTATAGATGTGCACTTTGATATACTTTCGACAAACTTTTTTTTCTATTTTTTTTACTTTTTTTTTTCGTTGTTTAAACTTGCATGAGAAATCACATTTGATTAAAAATTAGTTTAAATATTCTTAAATAATCATATGTTATATTATTGTTAAATCACATATGATATGTAATAAAATCATATGTGATTTAACACAATATCACATGTGATTTTATTAGTATATCTAATTAGTGTTTAATCGCATGTGAAGTCTTCATGCAAGTTTCAACAATAAGAAAAAACGAAAAAAAAAGTATGTCGAAAGTATATCAAAGTATCCGTCTATAGACATATAATTAAACGATGATCGTGACGGTATAATTTATTTTGTCTAACGATTAACGGTTCATGATATTTTTAAATTATAAAAAATTAATGAAATATTAAAATGTTTTTAATCGTCATTTATTGATTATTTCTTTTCTGGATCCATGATAGTGATGAGTTTTCCTTAATATTAAAAAGTATAGTATCTAAAATAACACTTCTCCATAAATCATGTACGTTTTTTTTTCTTAAACAAAACCTTTTATTTTTAGGTGTGTTTTTGGTATTTAATGTTTTGTGATGTGATAATAAGATGGATAAGTGATTGATACAGTAAGCTTTCTTTTATGGGTAGAGTAATGGTAGGATTGACATGTTTTAACACCAAATAATGATATGAACAAGCAAAGAAATCCGCGCGTTTTGACGGGGCTAATTTTTTACGTTTCGGGTTTTTTTTAGGCGAAGCTTTTATGACGGGCTTAATTTTTTAATATTTTCTTTTTTTGTATGATTTGGGGGAAAAAATTGCTGGGACGGCTATTTTTTCCGAATATTTTCTCTTTCTTTGGGACGGTTTATTGTAAATTTTTTTTACGGGAATTTTGTGTTAGGCGAAAATCGTAAATAGTTAAAAGGTGAGGGTCCGTTATGTATTTTTTTTACTTGGGCCAAAGATGTTTAGGCAATTTTTGAGGGTTTTTGCTACATTTCTTTTCCAGAATGCTTCCTTTTTTGTATGATTCGCTGAATTATTTTTTTTTGCGTTGGACGAGTTAATTTTGTCCCGAATACAGATTTCTCATAGGAGATGATGGGGACAGTTCGATATCTATATTTTTGGGCCGATTGAATGTAAAAAAGTTGTGAACAGATCAAAAACACTTGACGTGTTTTTTTCACTGTTATTTTACTACTGGATTCATGTTTTGTGTAAGAAAATTCGTAAATCTAGTTAAAAGTTAGAGAGACCCGTTTAGTATTTTTTTCTTGGGCCACGATTTCAGGCTAATTTATAGCCTAGTTTTTTTTTTTTACTTTGGGCTGATTTTGGGCTCACAATTATGCCGAATTTTAGGCTAGTATTTTCGACAAATTGAGACATATTAAATAATCTAATTTTTTTAATAGGCGCTTATGTGTTGGTGCCTCATGTTTACAAAGCTTGTTTTTTTGCTATATGGTTTTTTTTTAATATAATGGGTTGTACGTTTGTGACCATATCGATTATTTTAAAGTTATTAGGTATCGAAGATGTTTCCGCGGGTATTTTTTTATCTGAATAAATCATAACTTTTGTAAATTTTTTTTCCCTCCTACTTTGTGCATACAAATTTAAAAAAAAAAACCAAATCGAGCTCTGGCCCAAAATGAGATCTCGTTACTGTAGCACTGTAAATCCACTGTCAAAACGACAGTGAATTTGTCCGTGAATGTGTAATATAGTAATTGAGATTTATATAATGATGGTAGGAGTAGTAAAAGTAGTACTATCATTTTCGGGTATGTTTGGTTTAAAGACGGGTTTAGGCTTTGGATTTGAATTTGAATTAGGATTTGAATTTGAATTATGATTAGAATTTAATGTAGGAAAAAAGAAAATATATTATAAAAAGATATATTGTTATTTTATTAATTCATATATAAACTTAGATTAATTATATTTAAATATAAAAAATAAAGAGATATAAAGATAAAAAGTAAGTGGGTCCTTTAATCCACTCAAACCTCACCCATCACCTTAGTATTAGAGGATAATAGAGTTTAAGGTTGTGAACCCCAATTTCAAAACCTACATAACATACCAAACAATGGTTTTAAAGCATCTTTGAGTCTAAACCCATACAAAAGAAACGAATTGTTATTTAGTGATCTCTCCTCTTTTCTTCTAAGTATCAAATCTCTATTTTAATTATCATGTGTAATTGTGTGATTCGGATTGTGTGTATATCCGATAGTGTAGATCTTGTGAGTGAATAGTGATTGTGAAGTGGTAGATTGGTTCTAACTAAGATTAGGACTCGACATTTAGCTTAGTATCGAAAAATAACGTGAGTGACGTGTAAACGGTTTTCTCCGCTTGAAGGGAGCTTGTTGACATAGTGAAATCTCGAGTAGGATACTCAGAGAGTGGAGTAGGGAGAAAAAGAGCTTCATAGCCGAACCACTATAAATCTTAATGTCTTGGTTTGATTGTTCCTTCTCTCATCTCTTTATATTGTTGTGATTGTTATTTAGCATTAGTTTAGATATTTACTTTGTTGATTCATATTGTTTATTGGTTGAACATACTACTCGAATCTAAGAGTTTTGAAAGCAAACTTTTAAAACGTAAAAAGAACTTGTAAACTATTCAACCCCCCCTTCTAGTTTCTACAATTGGTATCAGAAGCTAAGGTCACTCAAGATTTTTAAAATATATTATATTTTGAAGCTTGGATTGATCTATGGATTCCGACAAATATCTAGAAGGGCAATCATGCAACCCCCCACCCCCCCCCTCCCCACCCCCCCCCTCCCCCCCCCCCCTACCCTCGCCCACTCACCCCCCCAAACCACCCTTTCCCTCTGACTCGAACCCCCCACCCGCCCCCCCAACCCCCCACCCCCCCTATCCCCCACCCCCCTCCGCCAGTTTATTTATTAGAAAAATAGATTCAAGACATATGTTAAATCAAAAGATCTTGATCTCTGGCATGTTATTACTAATGGTGATTTTCAACCTATTCAACAAAATCCGAAAACCAAATTAGACGAGGTTATCCTTTTTGGAAAACAAAGTGACGATCTTAAAAAGAAGCTTGCGAAAAATAACGAAGCTAAAATGGTTATTTACAATGATTTGCCAAGAAAAGAATAAGAAAGAATTTTTATGTGTAATACGGCAAAAGAAATTTAAAAACTTTGTTAATCACCCATCAAGTAATAACCAAGTCAAAGATAACAAGATCGACATTTTGGTACAACAATATGAACCAATTCGACATTTGATGTTCGAAACTAAAATGGTTAGGCTTTTGCTAGATTTAATACTATCATTACTATTCTAAAAGCTCTTGATAAAGGTTATCCTAGCAAGAATTATGTTAGAAAGTTTCTTAGGGCTCTACACCCTAAATGGAAAGCAAAGGTCACGGCGATTGAAGAGTCGAAAAAATTAACATCACTGTCACTTGATGAACTCATAGGGAATCTCAAAGTTCACGAGATGATCATCAAGAAAGATTCTGAAATAGTTAAAGCTAAGGGAGAAAAAAAATCTCTTGCTTTAAAGGGCTAAAGAAAAGAATCTAGTTGATGAGGGTGTTCGTCTTCCAGAAAGTGAAGATGAAGAATACGCCATGGCGGTTAGAGACTTCAAGGAGTTCTTTAAGAGAAGAGATAGATTCGTGAGACAACCTCGGAACGACAAAAAGACGTTCCAAAGAAGCCGTGATGACAAAAACGGTAAAGGTGATAGAAAATGCTTTAGATGCGGCGATCCAAATCATCTTATTAGAGAATGTCTAAAACCACCGAAAGACAAGAACCAAAGAGCTTTTGTCGGAGGTTCTTGGAGTGATAGCGGTGAAGAAGATGATGAGAAGATCAAAGACGAAACGTGCCTTGTAGCTCAAGCATCAAGTGAGGTATGTTCCAAATCCTCTTGCTTTAGTGATGAAAACTCATTAATAGATGATTTAGTTTTAGATAATGAAAATGATAAACTATGCAAAATGAGTTTAAAGATAATCAGTAAAAACAAAAGATTAAAAGCCACTAGAAATAGTTTAGAAAAAGAACTTAGTATTCTAAAAAAATGTCTACACTCGAGAAAAACAAGGGAGTTGATCTTGAATGTGTAAAATGTCATATGCTTAAATTGATAATGAAAAACTCAAAGAGGAAGCCATTAGATTGTATAAATTTGAAAAGAGTACACATCGTCTAAATGAAATGTTAAGTAACAAAAAATCTTCCGGTGAAAAACCGGGTTTAGGAGTTAGTTCATTTAAAGCATCATCAAGTGGAACTAAAGAAATAAAATTTGTGAAAGTTCAAAAAAATGCGTCCTCTGATGGAGGTCTCATAAATAGGGGCGCCCCCCAAAATAATTATGGGACCGCCAGCAGCTACGCCTGGATCTGAGAAAAGTGTGTCTTTTCAAAAATCTATTTTAGGTCCTAGACCAAAACACATAATAGTAAACAATGTCAAAGTTCCCGTTGCTAGTAATAATGAAGTTAAACAATTTTATAAGCCATTGTCAAAACCCGGAGTTGGATTTTTAAAACCGAATTTTAGATCACAAACTCCACCACCTAGAAGAGTCAATAACAATTATCCTCGTCCTAAGACACCGCAACCAAAAAGAAACGCTGGTCGACAAAATTCACCTTGTGGCTTTCCTGTAACTTAGAACAATTTCAACGTCAAAGTTACATGCCATGGAAAATATGTCTTCCATTTCCACATCCCAACCAATTGCATCAAATGCAAGGGATGTTTAGCACTAATAACTTTAGACCCATGAGATATTAGGGACCAAATGTTTGAGTCATTGACTTGTATAAATAGATAGGCCTTGGAGTCGACTTGGAACCCGATGAGTGGATAAAGGATATCGAATGCTCTAAACACATGACGGGTAACCGAAAGCTCTTCTCAAGCTACAAGGCATACAATGAAGGTAACGTTATTTTTGGTAGCAATCTTCGCGGTAACAACATTGGCAAAGGTATGATTTCAAATGACTCTCTTAAAATAGATAATGTAGAACATGTAGATAACTTAAGATTTAACTTGTTAAGTGTAGGACAAATATGTGACAATAAGTGTAGAGTAACTTTCTCTGAACATGATAGTGAAATTACTAAAGATGGTAAGGTCATAGGTAGAGGTATTAGGAAGAAATACTTATATGTTATAAAATTAGGAAATAAGCCAAAAGACCAAATTTTTCTAGCAACGATTGATGAAAACTCCACGTTGTGGCATAGGAGATTAGGTCACGCCAATATGCGTCTTATTCAATCGTTAGCACCTAAGGAATTAGTTAGAAACCTACCTAATCTTAAGTTTGATCAACACTTCTATGATGCTTGCAAAATTAGAAAACAAGCTCACGCTAGTCACAAAGCTAAGAATATAGTCTCAACGACTAGATGCTTAGAACTCCTTCATATGGATCTCTTCGGTCCATCCGCCGTACGGAGTTACGAAGGAAATCGCTACACCTTAGTCATAGTAGATGACTACTCTAGGTATACTTGGACTAAATTCCTTAAGGACAAAACCGAAGACTTCGATCAATTCAAAATATTCAGTAAGAAAATTCAAAACCAATTAGGATGTACAATAGTGTCAATAAGAACCGACCACGGTAGGGAATTTGATAATGAGGTGCAATTTGGAGAGTTTTGTAATGCCAATGGAATTACACAAAACTTCTCAGCTCCACGCACTCCTCAATTAAATGGCATGGTTAAAAGGAAAAATAAGACACTTCAAGAAATGAGTAGGACTATGTTGAATGAGCAATCGTTACCACAAAAGTTTTGGTGTAACGCTGTAGATACTTCAACATACATTCTCAACTGAATCCTAATTAGAGTCATCTTAGGAAAAACACCTTACAAACTCTTGAGAGGTAGGAAACTTAATCTTGATTATTTTAGAGTGTTTGGAAGCAAGTGCTTCATTTTAAACACTAAAGACTACCTTACCAAGTTTGACCCAAAGTCATATGAAGGTGTCTTTTTAGGTTACTCGCAAAATAGTAAAGCCTACATCATCCTTAATAAACATACTAGGAAAGTTAAAGAATCACTCAATGTGACATTCGATGAAACTCCTCCACCCTCTAAGACATCACCCTTGGTGGATGATGACTTAGATGAAGAAGAAGCAATTAAGGTTACCGAAAAGAAAAACCTAGAAAATGACATTGAGGGTGAAACTTTAGAGATTGACGAAATAGTCAATATTAAGGAATCTAGGAACCATCCATTAGAAAATGTCATAGGAAACCTCAACCAAAGAACCCTTAGATCACAAGCACAAAACCAAAGTAACTTCTTTTGTTTTATATCAGCTATAGAACCTAAGAATGTGAATAAAGCCTTAACGGATGATAGTTGGATAGTCGCCATGCAAGAAGAATTAAATCAATTCATTGCTAACGACGTTTGGGAGTTAGTTTCACAACCTAGGAATATGACAATCATAGGAACTAAGTGGGTGTTTAGAAATAAGTTAGACGAGAACGGTATTGTTTCTCGAAATAAGGCTAGGTTAGTTGCTCAAGGCTATAATCAACAAGAGGGCATCAATTATGATGAAACTTATGCCCCAGTTGCTAGACTTGAGTCAATTAGGATACTATTAGCTTATGCTTGTGCTTTAGATTTTAAGCTATTCCAAATGGATGTAAAAAGTACATTCCTGAACGGTTTTATCAATGAGAAGGTATACGTGGCACAACCTCCAGGATTCATTGACTTTGAAAAACCGGATCATGTTTATAAACTTAAGAAAGCTTTATACGGTCTTAAACAAGCACCCAAAGCTTGGTATGATAGATTAAAAGCTTTTCTTATTAAAACTTGAATATAATGGGAATGGTAGGACTAACACTCTTTTTACAAGAAGAAAAGTTCAAACCTATCATCGTTCAAATATTGTCGCGACATTATTATTCGGCTCGACTTGTCAAGCATGTGTGATGAATTTCAAAAATCATCATGACCGAAGTTCGAGATGAGCAGATGTGGTAAACTTAACTTCTTCCTTGGATTATAAATATTAACAAATGGAAAGATGGTATTTCCTTTATTCAATCTAAATTATTAATGAAATGCTTAAGAAATTTGGCTTTATTTGGTTATTATTTGACAATTATTATAATTCAATTTTCTTTATATATTATTATTTGTAAAAAATTATATTTATTTATTTATTTAAAAAATTAATTTATAAACCACACTTTTTATTTTATACTTTAATAGTTTTATAAAATTATATTTTATTTAGATATCTTTTTTATTGAAATAATGTTAACTACAGATATTAAAAAAATCATATATCAATTTATATAACATTATTTAAAAATTTATTATTATTATTATTATCTTTATAAATAAGTTATTTAATAAATTATATTCAGTTAATCAATTTCAAATTAAAATAGAATTTATTTTAATATAATTATATAATTTGGTTTTTTTCATTTTTTTCAACCAAACACGCGATAGTTTTCATAAATTTCAATTCCTTCACATTCTAATTTCCTTAACTATTCAATTCCTTAACATTCCAATTCTTTAACATTCCAATTCCTCAAACACATTCCAAGTTCACCATAATTATTCTGCGAACCAAACGGGCCCTAAATGATTTCTTTCTTCTAAATCAAGATGTTAAAAGACCAGAGAGTTTTAAACCAATAACATAGTAAATCTAAATATCGTATGTTACTAATAACATGACCGTACAACGAACACGCCTTGATTAGAACATACGTAAGTCATAGATTAGATACTTCAAGAAGCTTGCTAAAACCTAAAATAAGACAAAGAAACACGCTACGTTAATTGGAGCGCATGGATAGACCCTGTGAACCGGTTCTGGTGTGAGAGTAAGTCATCGGATTACGATTTCAATGTGTTTAGAGTAATAAAGTGAGCATGAGAGAGAATATACATGAAAATGTGAGAATAATTATGGTATTTAACTATTTATAAGAAAGTTCTAAGTCATGCCACATGTCTGAGTCGAATAGGTTAGAGATAAGCACATTCTCATTTGCCAATACATTTTTATAGCGGCAACAAGTAGCCTTTTACGTTTTTACTTGGCCTTTGTTAATGACTTGATGACGGGTCGTGGTGACCCTTACTGCGACATTTAAGTGTTCGCTCGTAAATTTTTTCATATTTTTTTAAATATAAAAAGATATATCACCTCAAAAGGTTTTTAAAGTTAGAAAGAAATTGAGATAACAAAATATTATAAATTATTTTCATTAATAGTCATAAATTGAAATAGCATTCTTAAAGCAATGGAAAAATCAAAATATGTTGGAAATACATAGATGATCGAAGTCATAATTTGCTTTTAGCCATGCCAAACATCATCACAATTTTAAAGTTCGTAACTTTAGAGCCAAACACCCTAAAAACCAGCTCCATGATCAGGTTCGTAACTTTAAACTATAACGAGCGAATCTACCCGCGCTCCACTTCGGGATGTTTAGCGGCCGTTGTTTTCTGCTAGATGTGAGAGGAGGTATATTTTTGTAAAAAACATTAACGGTCGTGACTAACGGTCGTTAAGTAATGACCGATTTCAAGCACTATTTTGGTGCATTCTAAAAAAATATTTAACTAACGGTCGTTACGTAACGGCCCTTAGTGGGAAAGGGGTATTTTACAAAAAAATTAAAATGATGGTAGTTTTCGTAATTTGACACATAGTGCGATGGGGTATTTCGTAAATACTCGAGGGGCTATTTCGTAAATACCAAAAAAATTACACCGGGTCAGATCGAACTGGGTCGGGTCGACCCGACTATTTAATGCCAGCAATCCTGGTTTTTACAATAGAAAAACATAGGTACGGAATAAGGTTCGGTGTGCATAAAGTTTAATCAAGTAGTAGTGGGCCAGAGTCACCACATAGGATATTGTTTGTGGAAAATGAAGTGAGCATGACGAAGTGATTAACTAGTTACCTATGAATCAAAAAGGATTTGACAAGCAAGTAACCTGGTTTATTTGTAAAATCTCGCCATTGGTTATACTGCAAGGCCTATTTTTGCGGAATTTAAAAATAGCTATTATTTCTTTTTTCTTTTCTTGTTTTGTTTACACTTAGCTCAAACATGACAAAGTTGTAGATCTTGCTTTCTTCGTTAAATGACCATTTAAATCAACCAAAAAAGAGTTTTTATAAATAAGTTATGTCCAAAATACCATAACACTTTTACCATACGTCACATTAAAAAATAAAAATATTTGTGCGAGCCATCCTTGATTAACTTATTACTCTTAATTCACCATGTCATAAGTATTCATTCATCTAGAACCAACAGTAGACTTGATTTCCTCGATCCATTTTGCCTTGATCATCCTTTGATATATATTTACCTTGTTTCACATCATTTCCTTAACCTCTTCTATAATTGCTTATATAAATTATAATATATTATTAAGTATCAAAAGTTCATATAAATAACTACAACTCTACAAGTAATAAATAAACATAAAAGTGACAATAACATGCATATCACGCTCATCGTCTCTTTTATGCTTATTTATTGATTGTTTATTTGAAAATTTGATATTTAATCGATTATACTTGTGATCTAGGTTATATACATGCATCTAGGAAAATTATGAAAGAAAAGTTGAGAAAATAAGTTGAAATGAAATAAAAAAAATCAAATGAAGATCCAGGCAAATTAGATTGAGCAAATTGTAACACCCCTAAATTTGGTTGCAGCGGAAATATGGTCGGTAGCATTACTTCATGAGTACCTTTGCACAAGATATGAGAGAACGGCCTCTAAATGTGTCGTTTGAAAAGAAATCTTATAAAGTTTGGACTCCAATGCACATCAGTTATGTCAAGCATCATATTCACTTGAGAAAAACATGCTTAAAAGTGTCAACATAAAGTTGGTGAGTTCATAGGTTTTTGTAAGTATAAACGTTGGATCAAAGATTTGTAAAGTGTGTATGACCATTTCAATCATTATAATAGTCACCAAAAATGTAAGTATGGATGTTGAAATCAAAGATGTGTATGACTATTGTATCATATACAATAGTCACAAAAAGTTATGTATAGTTGAAGCAAAGCTTTTGTAAAGTAGGCATGAGCATTGTATCCAATATAATAGTCACCATGTGAGATTACGATTATGCCCCTAAGTTCATGCTACTACTGCTCGGACATGTTATGTATGCCAATCTTTTCAGGCAATGTAAGTGTTCATGTGAATGTAGTTGTTGGCCATGTAGACACAAATCTAGTCGTACTCTGACATGGTATTACATTCGTTAGTTCGGTACCGCCGAACTAGTGAGAGCTTATCACCCGAACAGGGATTGTCAATCCTGAATAGATCTATTTTATAACATTCGCGCTTACCCAATGTAATTAACAATCTATGCCACTTAAGCTAATCCGTAATCATTTGAATGAAAGTGAAGTTGTTGCGTCCATAAGTGAAAACAAGTATTGTATCCTACCGCGAGATATGAAAATGAGTGCGTAACAAATTTGTAAACGAGTTTGTAATGAGTATGTAAACAGTTTTGTAAATGTGTATGTAAACGAATATGTAAACAAGTTATGAAATCAAGTATGTAAACAAGTATGTAAAAAAGATTGTAAATGAATATGTAAACAAATTGTAACGAGCATGTATTCTCCCCTGAGATTTGTAAAGTAAATGTAAAACAAGTGAAAGAAAACTCACCTCTAGTGATAGTAGTGATTATCGCAAAATCAACAAAGTAATCGTCACAACGATCCGGAATGCAACCTAATTAATTATAGGTCGTATAAGTACGATGTATTTAATATAAATACAACATCTTAAGTTATAGATTCATATCACCACCTAATAGTTTTTGTTTAATTTACAAAAGTTAAAACAATATTTAAGTCACGCTTGTTAATTAAATGTCCAAGTATATATATCCGTAAAAATATTATGTCACACCCCCAAAATATCAAAGTATAATGGCAACCGGGGGCGTGTGACTTCATAAATATCACAACACAAGGCAATAAAGAAATCCCTCTATATGAGACGTTTTAGAAAATTAATCATTTGCAATATGTAGTAATAAATTGTTTAAACATTGTCTGGAAGTATAAATCGGAAAGACAGCATGGTTTTTAAATGGAACAAATGAACTTTAGATAAACTGAAATGACTATAGCATTTTTACTCTTAACACCTGAGAAAAACATTGCTAAAGCGTCAACATAAAGTTGGTGAGTTCATATGTTTATTTGTTTGTTTGATAATAGTGGTGAACCACAAGATTTTAACCATAGTGTGAAATATAGTATCCCTATAAGTCATCAATGAAAAGCATTTACTATTGTTTAAGCTCATGACACCGACGCGTTAACCTGTGGGTATCCCACAAAATGAATGCCCATGCAGGTGATAAACCCAGGACACCCGTAATGTCTCAAATAAAACTGTATTCGCTTGACTAATGTCAGTCCAAGACAAACAGGGATGTCAATCCTGATATATCTATCCATAACATTCGCTCTTACAAGTAATTAACGGTTCACTATAGTGGGCAAGTAGCAACTTGGGTTAAATTGGGACTTAGACCAATCAGTAATGAGTAATTGTACTTGTGTTCATACGTTTGAAATATGCAATGTTCTCACCCCAAAAGATGATTTAAATAGTAGAGTAGGGGCTATGAAAACTTACCTTAATGATAATAGCAATATACTACAATAAGCTGTAGGCACAGAAAATTGATACAACACTCTATCCGACACCTAAATAATGAAATTATGTCTACTTTAACATGTATGCAAAAAGTGAGTTACAATGCATTATCCATCCTTAGTAAGTGCTTTGAGTTTATGAAAATCATTATTCATAATACTTGTAAAAACCAAAGTTCTCATGATACGTCTTTCCTCGTTAAGTTAACTTCTCTACTACATGTTCATATTCGTATGTCATGTTACTTACCCATAAAATATTAGAGGTTGTATGGTATAATATCATGATTGAGTCCATGGTCGGATAAGTCTTTGAGTAGGTCAAACAGTCTACTTATGTCCGAATGTCCAAAAAGATGTTTTTACGTCTATTGGGTCTACATAAAGGTATAAATTTCCAAGTTATCATGTTTCAAGTAGTTTAATAGGTAAGGATTAGTATGAAATGATATAAGTCTTGATTAGGTCTCATTTTACCAAAAATAAGTTAGAGTTTTTAAGAAAATACTAGCAGAATTTATTATGACTTTATTATAAACGGGTCAACTTTAAGTGTTCGCCACGACTTCGTTATTCGTCCTTTTTACTTGGTTCTTTTGCTGCCTTCTTTTCATATTATAATCCATCTAAAACAGTAGGGTTTTCATTGTAATATCACTTCTAGGTGCCTTGTTAAATTAGCAAAAGTTGGTGCATAATTATGATCCTTTATATTACACATAAAATCATAGATCTTCTCGGGTCGATATCTTGGTCGTTTCTTATCCGTTTTAAGTGATTCCAATAGCCAATGAAAGCTTATTATATCTACTTTATAATGGTAAAGGGTTATGTTCTTACTTGTTAACCATTTATGTTAGAAATCAAATTTAATATGTCATGTTTTTACGTACGCATGTAAGTTTTTACGTATGCATGTAGCTTTTTACGTGTGCATGTAACTTCTTTCAAGTTATTTTTGAACTTTAAGCACTTATAATTAGGACTAATGTATGTAATAAAAAGTATTGAACATGGAAAATGCAACTGACAATGGTTTAGACGATTCAAGAGACGTACGAGCTAGAAAATCCTAGAAAACCCACGTTTTCTACTTCTACTCGTACAAACTCAAACCAAAGCTATAAATTTAAGTAAATAATGTTTTGTGATCACCAAAACAACCCAAGAGAGTGTATTTATAGGTTGTAAGAGTATGGCATCAAGGGAGCAAACAAAAACTAGTTTACACGAAATTAGGTTTTAGTGCACACTTAGGGTTTTCTTCGACTAGTTTAGGTTCTTGTTCGACATGTAGGGGTTGTTTAGGGTTGATTCTTGTTTAGTATTCTTTTGTAGGTGTTCAAGGAACATACAAGGAAGGTTTATAAGTATCAAGTGAGGTTCTTGGTTGATCAAAGTGTGTGTTTGGGGCTGTTTGTGCACTCGTCAAAACAAGGAAGCAAAAGGGAGTGTGTGTGTGTTTTTCAAATGTAATGGCAGCTCCAAGACTTCAAGTGTTGTGTTATAACCTTCAAAGGATCATGAAATCTCAGCCATTATCATAAGGAATAGTGCATTGATAAAAAAAAGAAATGAATGGGAGGGTTTTTAGGGATTTTTGAATGGATAGGCATGGTATGGGCACATAATGGTATTATTAGGCTAGCAAGTTATCTAAATAATGTATGGTATTTTGAAAACCTGAATATATAATGTAAAAACATGTTACCAAGGTAAGTGTAAAGGTTTAAGGAAGGTAAATATGAAATATAAACAAGTGTTAAGCATAAGGTGGTATTTGGTAAACTTATGTTGTATAAACCTGGTTACAAGGTAATTTGTGGGTAAAGCTTATCAAAATATATATAGCATGGGTAATTAAGGGTAAATAAGGTTTACTTAAGTGTTAGATATGATAAGTTGAGTTTACGGTACGTTATACGAAAGTAAAAATGATTATTGGGCGAAATAGGGTATTTAGCGGTTTAATAAACGTACATGGACGTTTAAATGTTTAGAATGATATCTCATGAGTTTACTACTGATGTAAACTCATTTTAGAGTTTTGTTTAGGTGTTGGGATCACAAGAACATAAGGAAAATATATCGTTCACAAATAACGAGCAAAATACGATCGTATTGCTAATAGCTATGCACCCACACCACAAAAGGTCGTACCGAATCTACAACGAAAGGAGTAACGCGCAAGAGGATTCAGGAAACCGTTCATGTTGCCTTCCGATGAAACTTACGAAGGGGTGACGTAATGTTCAAACCAGTTCACGGCCTGCCACCTCAATAAATGACTTCTGTGCCAAACAGTACAGAACTCGATACTTACTGCTTTACAGTAGGATCGCAGCCGTTTACCTGCACTAGTAAAGACACAGGAAACCACTAGTGTCCCTCCTAAAAGACACAGGTTGACGATTTGTTTTCATATTGGGTTTGATGATATGAGGTGTGTTCGATACCTCGGTTGTTTCGATAACTCCGGTTAATGTTCATGCTGCCCGGATCGAGAATGCCCATAGTTCTACCTATCCACAATAGTTATCTCAGAAGGCGCTCCCTTGCAGGTAATGAAAGCCTCTTGCCTCATCAATTAACCTCTACCAGACACTAGTGATTCTGATGTTGAAAACACTGTTCGATCATGCTTGACAGTAATGTGTTTTGATACTTTAATGCTCCTCGAAAACAGGTTCTAGAAGCATCTTCATCCAACTCTGTCTATATAGATGTTACTCACCAGAACAACCAATTACCCCCCTCATGTGCAAAAAAGGTTGGACTCAAGACAGCGCTGAAAACATTATTGGAGAAAGAGGCGACCTGTCTCGTACCAGGAAACAGCTAGAAAAAACCGACACGATGTGGTGTTTCTTCATGAATTCTTAACTCTGTGAACCAAAGACCTTACATGCGAGTCATTAGAGCACTCGTGCTGGATTGAGGATATGCAGAAGAAATTCATGAGTATTGATACGGTCTAGATGTTATGGTACTTGTACCATGTCCGATAATATTCTTAATCATCCCGCTCAATATGGATTTTCAAAATTAAGTTGGATGAATATGAGACGTCTTGAAGAACAAAGCTCGGTTAGTGGCGAAAAGGTTATCGTCAGGGAAGCTGGTATTGATTTTGGACGAAATCATTTGCTCCGTTGCTAGATTAGAAGCGATCAGGGACTCTTCATTTGCCCACGATGCGAGCCGATGAACATGGTCATCTTCCAGATGGACGTGAAAACCGCCTTCCTCAACGGCGAACTGAATGAAGTCTGTCTATGTTAGTCAACCAGCAAGGATTGGTAGATCCAGGCATCCATCGCATGTGTCCGACTCAGAAGCTCTTTATGGACTCCCCCAAAACAAGCTCCACGTACGTGGTATGTCAAGCTTTCAGCGTTTCTAATTCACGTCAGGATTTACAAAAGGCAGTGGTCGATTCCTACACTCTTCACGAGGAAAAACAGGCAAAACAGCTTGTACTGGTACAAATATATGTAGATGGTATCATCTTTGCTTCTACAACCCCAGCTGCAAATTATGTGCATTTGAAATGAACTCAACTTTTCAAGATGTCGGTTGATGGGTAAAAATGTCATTTCTTTTTAGGAATTACAAGTTTCTCAAAATTCCCAGACGGCATCTTTATCAACCCAATCCAAATATGCTCTAGGGAAATCTTGAAAAAAGTTTGGTTTTGACTCCTGCACAACCATTGACACTCCAATGGCGGAGCGTCCCAACCTTGATGAAGATAAGGGAGGAAAGCTAATTGATCCTACACGATTTCGTGGTATGGTTGGCTCCCTAATGTATCTTTAGTGCATACTAGACCTGACATGGTATTTGCTGTGTGTATGTGTGCACGATACCAGGCTAGCCTATAAAATGACCTTACTGCTATTAAAGCGGATCTTTCGATACTAAATGGAACCCATTCACATGGGTCTGTGGTATACGAAGGACTCCGGCTATGGGAACTAAAAGCTTTTGCAGGATGCTGACTATCAGGATGTCATGACACACGGAGAAGTACCTTTGGCAGGCTCAATTTTCGCTTTGGACATCGGCTTGTTTAGTGGTCATCAAAAAGCAGGGAAAAGTACCGACATCTCCATACGGAAGCTTGAATACATGCTCCTATCAGGATGTTGTGCTCAAATCCTCTGTGCGTTATCAACTCCGAGACGATGGATTTGCGTTCAACAAAT
Organism: Tanacetum coccineum; assembly: GCA_026074375.1. Taxonomy (NCBI): domain Eukaryota; kingdom Viridiplantae; phylum Streptophyta; class Magnoliopsida; order Asterales; family Asteraceae; genus Tanacetum; species Tanacetum coccineum. The sequence goes on along the minus strand of BQNB010027261.1, from coordinate 8,361 downwards.
TCGATGGATGTCACAATCAAAGTGCTATTGCTCTATGCTGTAATGTGTTCAAACACTCGCCGCTCTAGCACATTGATATCGTCACCACTTCTTCAAGGCAGGTGAAGAAAAGTTGTTGAGTTTTATTTCTTGGAGACAAAAATACAACTGGCTGACATTTTTACGAAGCATTACCGAGAGAGCGCTTCGCCACACTACTCCCCACTGCTTGGAGTTAACAAATGTCACCAGAGACTCTGATAGGATCTACAGGATGAGGTCTGTCTGCCGAGAGTAACAAATTTTAGTGTTTACAATGTAATCCTGTTTATTGTAAAAAAAAAAAAAAATGGCTTGCAGTTATTTCCGACTGTAACCCGGTCTTATCCCAGAGATTTAGTGTACGTTTCAGTGCATTATTTCTTTACAGACAAGAAGTTGTCTAAGCCCCGAACTATTTTTTCTCATAAACAATTTGTTTTTATCAAACATGTTCGGGATGACCAAATCAGACTGTGACTATAGATCTTTAAATAGAACATGGGTCATAGTTTGAGGGGGAGAATCAGTACTACTAACAGTTTTGCAGGTCAAATGGACACACTGTTGCTGATTCTATTGGAGAAAGATCGAAACGACCTACTACTTACAAATTCAAGACAGATTGCAGTATCATTCCTGTCTGGGTATTCTAAGGTCTTGTTCAATTACTCACTGTATTTGTGCTATTTCACTTCACTCATACTTGAGGGGAGATTGATACATTTAAGTCCATTCTAGATTCAAAACCTTTCACAACGTTTCATTACTTTTGATCGGGGGAGGACAAGTGACTTAAACATGTAAACGAATAATTAATGGATTCGATTGTTTCTTAAAGCTAAGTTCCTATCCATGCTTGTGCTCCCTAAACATTCTTTTCGATTATCGGGACGACATGTGTAGGGGGAGATAAGTGTTCAGTGTTAATATGATCAAAATTGTCAAGGGTACCAAAAAGTTGTTTTATACACACCTATCTTGATAAATGACTTAAAGAAATCTGTTGTTTCATGGTCGTGGATGAAAGTGATCTTATGGAATGCTGAGAAAGAATATGTTGTACACCAGGGTATTCGTATGAATGCTCATTGCCTGGTCTTCGGATCTGCGTCCCACTAGGTGAAGTGGATTTCCTGTACAAGTACTCGTCCAAGTTTGGATTTCCCAGGGCACTTTCATATCTTTCGGGATATTTTTCAAAACACATCAGAGGCATTCTGTTTAAACTTTTCGTTTGTGCCCAAACAAATTTTATGAGCACATCGAATGTTTTTCAAATCATTTTGTGACACAGTCCTTCTGCGATACTTAATTGTATTAAGAAGTTGAAAACGCTGAAAAAGGGGAAATTATACTGATATAGTCAGAGATAGTAACTGTACTGACTCACTTTACCATTCTAATTGTAGAAATACCTTATAGTGTGTTAGTCTTCGGACATCTGGTCTTAGAGAATGGCGAACATTAGGAATCTGATACTGAGGTATTAGAGGAAATAGCTTGTCACGTGCGGAGGAAAAACCTGTCAAGACGGTTCTTTGAATGAATCTATCTGATTCCAGGTGCTGTATTCTTACATGTAATCATTGATCCTCACGGAATCAGAGGTTATGTAACCGATCAGATTGTGTATCGTCTGATACTCGGTCCCTTTAAAATATAAAACCTTTGTGTGTCACAAAATGTCTTGTCTAGAACACATTAAGTGGCGATTTGACATAAACAAATTGTTTTTTGTTGGTGACTAAATTGTTATTCATGGCGAATGAACGACTCAAAGTTTCCGATGTCAAGACACATGCTCATATCCATTACCACAGTTTCTGAAGTAATCAAGAAAGTGTTTCATTCAAAGCTTCCACACATTCTGAGAAATCAATGTTCTTCTTCAAATTCTAAAAGTTACAATGATTTGGAGAAGACGACATCATCAAAGCTCTTCAAAGATTCCAACAGATATTGAGCATGTGAGACTAAAGATCAGGTATGCAAAATCTAAGTGAAAGGAGATCACAAGTAATCAGAGAAGAAAAGCTTAAACAAGTCAAGATCAAGATCAAGTCTCACATCTAAGTCTGAAGATCATATCAAGGTGTTAAAGATTGAATTACCAAAGCACAACAAGTGAAGTACCCCATCAACATCGAGCTAAAGAGACAAGCACGAGTGAGCTTCTTCTCATGACCTCATCTAGGGGGAGATTGTTAGGATCTCATAAATGGACCCAAACAAAGAAGCTATCGGTACTCGATAGAAGTTGCAAGAAACAAATGTCTAGCTCGAAAAGCTATGTTATTTAATGTTTATTTTGTATAAGGGCCCCAAGATGTAAAAAGCCCAAAATAGATAAGCCTAAAGGCAAATCCTTTTAGTATAAATAGTATAGTTTAGTCAAAATTAGGTTAGCTACTTCATTATCATTTTTCATCTTAAGGGTTTTGTAGCAACTCTTTGTTTTCGACTTGTCAAGACATGTGTGATGAATTTACCAAAATCATGATGACGAGTTCGAGATGAGCATGATGGGTGAACTCAACTTATTCCTTATATTACAAATAAAACAAATAGAAGATGGTATCTTCTTAATCAATCTAAATATATTAAAGAAATGCTTAAGAAATTTAGCTTAGAAGATTCTAAACCAATGAAAACCCCCATGTCCTCTGATACTAAACTCACGAAATAAGAAGAGTGTGAGTCGGTAGATAGTACCAAGTATCGAGGCATGATAGGTAGTTTATTATACCTAATGGCAAGTAGGCCCGATATCATGTTTAGTATCTGCCTTTGTGGCCGCTTCTAAGAGGCTCCCAAAACCTCTCATCTTGAAGTGGTTAAGCGTCTCTTCTGATACATTAAAGGCACTACGCACTTAGGATTATGGTATCCTAAGGGGACCGACATAGAAACAGTAGTATATGCCAACTCTGATCATACGGGAGATTATGTAGACCGAAAGAGCACTAGCGTTATTTGTACGTTTGTGGGATGTTGTTTGACATCTTGGTTCTCGAAGAAACAAACCACTCTTCCTATATCCACTACCGAAGCCAAATACGTAAGCGCCGGAAAGGCATGTCAACAAGCACTATAGATGAAACAAGCTCTTATCGACTATGACGTTCGACTCGATGACATCCCGATCATGTGCGACAATAAAAGTACGATTGACCTTAGCAAAAACCCGGTGCAACACTCTCAAACCAAACATATCAAAAATTTTCACCACTTTCTTCGTGATAATGTCCAGAAAGGACATATCGCTATCGAAAAAGTGCCGTCTATCAACAATTTCACCGACATTCTTAGTAAACCCTTTAAACGTGAATTGTTTAACTATTTACGTCTCGGTTTAGGAATGATGGAACACATTCCATAAATCGTATTAGTCTGCTTCTCCTTCTTCTAGTCTCGATTCTAGTCCGCGTTCCATTTCGTGTCGTGACAATTTAACAACTTCATCCGAATCTTGTTAAATATTTTAATTCACGGAATGCAAATTAATTAGTCACTCTTCCTAGTAAATTTGTGTCAAAATTTAAAAGTCCAAAGATCTATAATACGGGCGGCCCCCATACCTTAGGCCGCCCCAAACCATTTTCAGGTGGCCCCCTGATCGATATAGGACCTCCACCAGCAGACACCTATTATCTGCACATTGTCAAAAAAAATCAAACCTCAAAACCAAAGACCCCCTCTTCCGGCTGGTGCGACGAACACGAAACCAAAACCACCAAAACTCAAAATCAACCACTAAAACACTAATTGAAGATCAAATCAATGCTAATAATCATTCCTAACATTATAAAGATCATCAATTGTAAGTCATTTTATCTATTTTCTTTCAATTTGAGTCTAGGATTCATGATGAACACAAAAATTAAAATTGGGGATTTTTTATTTTTCTTTCAATTTTGTACAATTAGGATTTCTAAGATATAATAACATGCTTCCCTTAGACATAGGATTTACATACACTAGTGAGTTTGTCGAAATATTAATTTCGAACCAAAACCCTAATTTTATTTTCAAATCACTCACGTTAGGAACACAATAAAATTATTATTATGCACTGTTAATACAACTTAAAAACGTTTTTAAACACATGCATAATGATCTCATGAACAAAATTCGAGATACATAATTCATATGTAATTTTCGACATGTTTGGATGAGCAAAATCAAAATAAAGTGCGTTTGGGTTGACTCTTGGGATTTTATTTCTAGGTCGAGTTAATCATTACTCCATATTTGTCACATTTAGGCACACACTAGAAACAATGTCTATACAATACTACAAGTAGATGATAATAAAATGTTACTTCAATACTTTCTTTTTAGGTAATCATGCCTCGCAAATCATCTGAAGACCATAAAAATATAAGATACACATTCCAATAATTTCACATGAATACCGTTCACATATAAAAGAAAGACTAAGAAACCTTAAAAGTCGCTACATTCATGAGGGTCGGGTGGTTTTTGAGGAGTTTGTGGATCTACGCTATGTTCGATCCTTGTTTAGTTTTCTTGAGTTTGAGTGTCTTCTTGAAATCAATGACCAAATTTGTCCTCGCTTCATACTTGAATTTTATAGTCAATATCAAATAAACTATTCTAACGAAGGTCAAATGTTAATCAAATTTGTAATTCAAAATCAATTCTTTTCTTACACTCTTAAAGAATTTGCTTCAATTCTTGACATACCTTCTGAGGGTGCTTGTGTCTTTAACGACAAGTGGTCACTTGACGAGTTAGCATATGGTGTTCCTAAGGATGGTCCATACCAAACCAACCCTCCTTCTCCTGATGACATTATTTCGTATATTCAAAATGATTGAGAAGGTCTGGTCACTCGCACCCATCATAGGCAAAAAAATTGATGTTCAGGATCATCAAATTCTCACTCGTGAAACTGTGTCAACCCTGAAGCCTTTAGAAGAAATTATCTAGGAAAATGTTTTCTGTCTGGGGTGGTAATCGGGACCATGTTCTCGCGTTTCTTTGTTACATGCTTTATTATATTGCAAGATTCGAAAATTTCAACCTCGCCTATTATATGGCAAAACGAATGGAGTGGGTCACTAAACAAGCTAGGTTAACTTTACACTATGGTATGTTATTAACCTATTTGTTTAAATTGGTCATGAGTGAAAATCCTGAGTTGGTCAATGAGTCTTATGTCTTGTACGATCGTGTCATGAATCCTCTTACCGCTCAACAAGAGAGAAAGACTAGAAAGGATTGTGGCACGAGAAGAGGTCGTCACTCCACTTCTTCTTCCTCCGCCTTCGATCAACCATCCTCCTCTCATCTCAAAGATGATGATGATGATGATGGAAATGACGAAGGGACCTCACGTGCAAGCACTCTTTCACCCACTCGTTTTGTTAATTCATTAACAAATATGAAGGTTTTAATCTTCCAAAAACCCACCAAACATTAACCCTGACATGGAACCATTTTACATAGCCAAACCAAAATCATCAACCGTCAAGTTCAGTTACGAGATGAGCATCGTGGTGGATTAAGGTCAATCGAGAAAGGCCTAAAGAACTTGTGGAGAAACAAGAAGAAGAAGTGAGCAATTTGAAAAATTGCTATATGACAATATTTATTATATTTACTACTTTATTATGCTTAACTTAAACTTTTGCTATTTAGTAGTAACTTAGTACGTAGTACGGGCAACACAACTTGCCTTGGATGATCATTACATTTTATCATCCTAAACCCTTGCTAGCATGCACCTTGATACACTATGGTTACTTATATGATATTATGCATGATTATCTCTTAGTTAATATGCCTATATGTGCTTCTTTAATAGAATTTAGGATAGTTAGTTTGGTGAATTTGATTATTAAGTATTAGATGATTCATGGTGAAATAGGATTGACTGCAAAAGGGAAAATCTAGGAACTTCTTTTGTATAAGATTTACAAAAATCAGGAAAACTTGAAAATTTTCGTTTCTCCAGAGAACGCCCCCTATAAATAATGGGCAACCCCCAAACATATCCGGTACCACCACATATACATGGGACCGCCATCAGAGTCTCAGAAATTTTACTGTGACTACCTGATTTTCTTTAAAGTGACTATAACCTCTCCACTAGTCAAACCTATACTTTTTTGCATTTGGACAATACACTTTTAGAATCTATTGTCTCAACCCTCATGCTTTGCCTCTTTAATCCTATGATTCCTAATTAAATAATCCATCCTTCCTACTCTTCTTATCATCTTCATCCTCTTTATATCTTATTTCCATGGCTTCCACTCAAGCTTTCTCCTCTAATCCTTCCAAGAAAATCAAACTAACCATAATCTCACCTAGACAACTCTTTGTCAACATCTCTAGTGATGAAGATGTTACCACCACACCTTCTCCTATAACAACTTCCTCTTCTCCATCTCCACCAAATACACCATCAAAAACTCCATTAATCAAAGATACCTCTTTTACATTTGGCACTACCTCTTCCTTATTTGAATCAGAACCTCAATCCTTACCTCCTACTTCTAATGACACACCCTTTACTCAACCATCTCATCCTTTTCTTGAAAATATTATGGATGCACCTCTAAGACCCTCACATCTACTTCCACTCCAAAGTCATCTCTCCTTAGACATCACTCTTTCCTTGTCACCAATCACCCCTCTTGATTACATTCTTGATACTCCATCACCATCATCTCTACCACAACCTCAACCACCTATCATGAGCCATCCTCTTTACTACAGCTATCATGACTACCATGGGTCAACATGCATATGTTCTCAAAACCAAAATCTTTTCTTAACCTTAAGAGATGAGATGAATATCATGTTTGCTTATCTTGAGTATCTTCTCACTGCCGCAATTACTTCACACTTTCCACCTCAACGTTGAAATATTTTCAATAATCTCATAATGTGTCACCCTAACCTTTTGCTCAAAAGTTATCTCCTATGAATCATGAATCATCTAGGATTTATGTAGTATTAATACTCTTTGTTTAACTTAACTTTATACATAAGTTATTGTCTTCTTGTATGAGTTAATTAGTTATGTCTACTATTGTATGAGTTTTTTGATTATTGAATAAAACTCTTTTATGGGTGACTTGAATTTAGTGTTATGCTTAAAGATATTTGTCTTGTACTTGTACCTCTAACTTTGTTTTGTAGCAAACAATTTTCGTAAGATCGATCCCTTGGTGCCCCAAACGAGGGGAGCCTACATCAAGGGGGTGTCTTTATATTGTCGACTTCTTTCTTTCTACAACAATTCGACGATCATCCTTTTTGAATTCGACAAAAAGGAGGAGAAATGGAATGAAACTCATTAATAATTTGAACCTTTAATTTTATACAAAATGAGTTTATATTTTGTCATCATCAAAAAGGAGGAGATTATTAATACAAATAATGTCTAAAAACGTTATTTATATTTTTTGACATCTCAATGTTTTGATAATAACAAAATGTAAAAACATTTATAAAAAAACAAACGTTTAAAAATTATTAATCGTAAAATTCCATTTATAAGATTAATCACTTAAAGTATGTACAAACAAATCATTAAGCATGATTAGTGATCAAGAAAATAATTCTTTCTCAACCATTACATTTTTACAAAAGTATTTCAACAAAATAAATATACAAAAATACTTTTTAGTAAAAGAAAATGTTTTATTTTAATAATAAAATTTGAATTTGGTTTTCCCCCCAAAATGGAAGCTTCTATACCAGATACAACCTTCCCCACAAAAAGACAAAAACATGAGCCTACTTTAGTGGCAGCCCCCTTATAGGCCTGGCGGCCCCCAGATATATCTGGGACCGTCAGGACCGCCGTTGGAAATCCTGTCTATAAATACTCCACTACTTCTGGCAGAAAAACATACCTCTTTGTATGAATTTTCTAGTCTTCTTTCTCTCTCTAAAAACCTTCTTTCTCTCACTAAATCTCTTGATCACTAACATTGTTTAATCTTGGTTCAAGTGATCTAATTTCTTCTTCTCATCTCTCCTTTCCTCTTTATCAAGTGCAAGAGAAGAACATTCGTATTCGCCAAGAAACAAATTGTTATTTAGTGATCTCTCCTCTCTTCTTCTAATTATCAAATCTCTATTGTAATTATCTTGTGTAATTGTGTGATTCAAATTGTGTGTAAATCCGATAGTGTAGATCTTATGATTGTGTAGTGCTTGTGAAGTGGTATATTGGTTCTAGATAAGATTAGGACTCGACATTTAGCTTAGTGTCGGAAAATAACGTAAGCGACGTGTAAACGATTTTCTCCGCCTAAAGGGAGCTTGTTAACGTAGTGAAATCTCAAGTAGGATTCTCGG
>BQNB010027260.1:0-57800 GCA_026074375.1 Tanacetum coccineum | reverse complement strand
GGCTTTATTTTTCTTAAATTTCAGTTTTAGACCCGTTTTACCGGGTACGTTTTACCGTTTCTTTTCGTTTAGCATTCAAACGACCTCCGTTTTTGTTCTAGTTTTCTTTATTTTTCAAATTAAGTTAATTAGGATTTAATTTTGATTTTTAATTTAATTTAGCATTTATTTTCTTAATTTTTAGTATTTAGGTTTCCCGATACCTGATTCTGTTCCCCGTATTTTAGTATAAATTTAATTTTAGGATTTCCCTATAACTAATTTTGTTTCCCATAGTTTTTAAGATCCCCATTTCCTATATCTGTTTCCCGTAGATTAAATTAGGTTTTATTTAATTAATTTTAGTTGTAATTATATCAGTGTTTCCATCATATCATATATTCTCCATCATTCAATTTCTCATCAAACCAGGATTACTTTCAATTGCAACGGCGCGCGGGGGGGGGGGGGGGGGGGGGGGGTGGGGGGGGGTGGTTTTGTGTGTTGGTGTTTGTTGTTTTAGGGTGTGGGGGGTGGTGGGGGGGGGGGGGGGGGGGGGGGGGGCCCATCGTTGGGACCATACGACCCGAAAATATCTCTTCCGAACTTTTATCATTGATTCTATCTTGTGTATTTTATCCTTTTGTGGAATTTGACCTTTTGCCTTGGTCAAGGGCATTCGGTTAGGATCTGTATTAGGGTTGCTATATAAGTATATACTATATCACGAATCACTTATGCCAAAATTCGCCTCGACTCTAAAAACCTTAATCGGAAACAAAGAAAAGTTGAGTGAAATGGCTAGAACCCCATTGAACGAGAATTGCTCAGCGGTCATCCTCAACAAGTTACCAAAGAAACTTGGAGACCCTGGCCGATTTCTTATTCCATGTGAATTCTCCGGGATTAATACATGCAACGCCTTATGCCGATCTTGCGCAAGCATTAACCTTACTGCCATATCCGTATGGAACTAATCTCTCTCTTCCCGAACTAACCCGACTTGCATGACTACTAGAGCTAGTGAACCGTTGATCTCGACCAATCGGTATCGCAGAAGACGCTATGTACACGGTGGGAAAGTTCCATTTCCAGCAAAGATTTTGTAGTCGTAGTATTTTGAACCAAACCCCGAGTACCTTCTCTAATTCTCGGGAGGATTTCTAAAGACGAGTCCGCGCATTGATAGATCATTACTCGAAGGTGAAATCACCCTTCGTGTTGGCAGACGAGGCCATTACATTTAATCTGGACCAAACCTCTGAGATTACACGGCTACAATACAATCATATGACGGCAAACCGAATTGACGTCATTGATATGGCTTGTGAAGAATACTCTCAAGAAGTTCTTGGTTTCTCTAATGTGATCTTGAGTGGTAATCTCACTCCTTACTATGATCCAATCATTTCTACCACCTCTCCTACTTTAACTCCATTTAGGGACAATGATTTTCTCCTATTCGAAGAAGCCAACTCTTTTCTTGCTATAGAGGATGATCTAACTTCATCGGAAGTAGATCCAACTTATTATGACCCTGATGGGGACATTCTTCTCCTCGAAGCAATCCTTAATAGTGATCCTTCACCACCTCCGAACCAAGGAAATTATTTACCGAAAATCAGAAAAGATATTAAAATTTGTGAAGCAAACAATGAAAAATCTTCAGTTAATGAGCCCCTTGAGATTGAACTCAAGGACCTGTCACCTCATTTAGAATATGCATTTCTGGAAGGTAACGACAAGTTGCCCGTCATAATTGCAAAAGACTTGAAGAATGAGGAAAAAGCCACTCTGATCGAGGTTCTAAAGTCCAACAAGCAAGCCATCGCTTGGAAACTTTCTGATATTAAGGGTATTGACCCAGAATTTTGTACCCACAAAATTCTTATGGAAGAGGACTACGAACCAACTGTTCGGCATCAAAGGCGGGTAAATCTAAAGATCCATGACGTCATCAAGAAAGAGGTTGAAAAACTTCTTGACGCCGGATTAATTTATCCGATCTCTGACAGTCCATGGGTAAGCCCGATGCACTGTGTACCAAATCTAGGGTGGCATGCCGTCGCAAAATGATGAAAATGACATTTTAAACAGCCTCGACTTTGGTCATCAGGGTGGGAGAGTGGCATGACTATAGAAAGTTGAATGAAGCTACCCGAAAGGACCACTTTCCATTGCCCTTTATGGACCAAATGCTCGAAAGACTCACGGGAAACCAATTCTATTGTTTCCTCGATGGCTTCTCGGGTTATTTTCAAATTCCCATAGACCTGAAGGACCAAGAAAAGACAACCTTTACTTGCCCATACGGAATGTTTGCCTATCGCCGCATGCCTTTTGGGCTATGCAATGCACCTGGCACGTTTCAACAATGTATGATGGCAATCTTCCATCACATGATTGAAAAAATAATGGAAGTGTTTATGGATGACTTTTCAGTCTTCGAGGATTCTTTCTCTACATGCCTATCCCATTTGGACAAAATATTAAAACGGTGTGAAGACACCAATTTGGTCTTAAACTGAGAGAAAAGCCATTTTATGGTAAAAGAAGGCATTGTTCTTGGACACAAAATCTCCAAGTCGGGAATTGAGGTCGACCGAGCTAAAGTTGATGTTATCGCCAAGCTCCCTCACCCGACTACTGTGAAAGGTGTCCGAAGTTTTCTTGGGCATGCCGGTTTTTACCGACGTTTCATACAAGACTTCTCAAAAATAGCCCGCCCAATGACTCACCTGCTTGAAAAAGAGACTCCATTTTTCTTCTCAAAAGAGTGTATCGAATCCTTTAATACACTTAAAAGAAAATTGACCGAGGCTCCAATTTTGATTGCTCCCGACTGGGACTTGCCCTTCGAACTCATGTGTGATGCAAGTGACTTTGCAATTGTGGCAGTCCTAGGGCAGCGAAGAAACAAGCATTTCAAACCAATTCACTATGCCAGCAAAACCATGACCGAAGCTCAAGCACACTACACAATGACTGAAAAAGAATTGCTTGCCGTAGTGTATGCTTTTGAGAAATTCCGATCATATTTGGTTTTGTCCAAGAGCATAGTGTATACTGACCATGCTGCTATAAAGTATCTCTTCACTAAAAAGGATGCTAAGCCAAGACTGATGCGGTGGATCCTTTTGCTCTAAGAATTCGATGTTATCATCCGAGATAAAAAAGGAGCAGAGAATCTGGCCGCCGATCATCTTTCCAGACTTGAGAACCCTCATTAAGATAAACTCGAGAACAAGGAAATCATAGAAATATTTCCCCTCGAAACTCTTGGATCGGTTGCTCTTCGTGTTGATAGTACCCTATGGTTTGCAGATTTCGCAAACTACCATGCAGGGAATTTCATTGTCAAGGGAATGTCATCCCAGCAGAAAAACAAGTTTTTCAAAGATGTAAAACACTACTTCTGGGATGACCCCTTCTTGTTCAAAATCTGTTCGGATCAAGTGATCCGGCGGTGTGTGCACGGCAAAGAAGCTCTCGACATACTCAAAGCTTTCCACAATGGACCCACCGGGGGACATCATGGTACAAATCTCAACGCCAAAAAGGTCTTTGATGCCGGATTCTTTTGGCCTATAATTTACAAAGATGCAAACGAGTTGGTTAAATATTGTGACTCGTACCAATGACAAGGAAAATTTTTACAAAGGGATGAGATGCCTCAAAATTCCATCCAAGTTTGTGAAATCTTTGACGTTTGAGGCATAGACTTCATAGGACCATTCCCATCATCAAAAGGAAACAGATACATACTTGTAGCTGTCGATTACCTGTCAAAATGGGTTAAAGAGAAAGCGCTCCCCACCAACGACGCCCGAGTAGTTTGCAAATTTCTTAAATCTCTCTTTGCCAGATTCGGTGCCCCTCGTGCCATCACCAGTGATCGTGGAACACATTTTTGCAATGACCAGTTTGCAAAGGTCATGCTTAAATATGGAGTCACTCAGCGTCTCTCCACCGCGTATCACCCACAAACAAGTGGGCAGGTTGACTTCCACCGCGTAATCACCCGCAGATAAGTGGACAGGTTTGAACGTATCGAATCGGTTGATTCAAAAGAATCATGAAAGGACAAGGTAGGCAAAATCGTGCCTCTTGTCGGACAAACTGGATGACGCTCTCTGGGCCTTCCGTACTGCGTACAAAACACCCATCGGGTGCACCCGTACAGCTTGTATATGGAAAGGCAGTCACCTGCCTGATTGATTGGAGCACAAAGCTTTACTGGGCCCTTAACATCAAACTTTGATCTCAAAAACCGCGAGAGACCAACGCAAAGTTCAACTCAATGAATTAAGTGAACTGCGTGATCAAGCCTATGAAAATTCTTTGATTTACAAAGAGAAAACCAAGAAGGATACTGACGCAAAGATAAAAAACCGCGTTTTCAACGGCGGTGATCAAGTCCTCCTCTTTAACTCAAGATTGAAAATTTTCTCTAGCAAGTTGAAGTCCCGCTGGTCAGGACCATTTACCATTGTTTAAGTTTTTCCGTATGGCACCGTTGAGTTATCCCAAAACTCCGGGCCAAACTTCAAAGTAAATGGTCATCGTCTGAAGCACTATTTTGGAGGGGATGTCCCTGCTATGAGAATCCGGACCGTAAACAAGAGGTTTCGTAACTTATATTCATAGTTGGAAGGTTTCGTATCTCATTGGAAGAGGTTTCGTAACACAGTTTTGGGATTTCGTAAATTATTTCAAGGGTTTCGTAACACAATCATTGGGTTTCGTAACACTATTTCATAGGTTTCGTATCTCATAATTTGGGTTTCGTAACACAGTATAAGAGGTTTCGTATCTTCTAATCTTGGAAAATTGAGCTTTCGTATATAAGCATACGTGTTACTTAGACTTTCGTAACAAATCAAGGTTTACTTTCTTCAAGGTTACTTCAATTAAAAGTATTGTAATACAAGACAAGGTTGTTATTGCTTGTTAATTTCACGATTACAAGACTTTATCTCTAAAACGATCCAAGTTTGCATTGTAATCATTTGATACAACATGTCTACATAAAATCAACAAACTTTAACTGACTCAGGAGCTAATGAAAGACCTCTAATGCTTGAGAAAGGGAATTATATTCCATAGGAGAGTAGGTTTAGAACGTTTCTGGATAATAAGCTTAAAGAGGGAGATCGAATGTGGCGTTCAATTAAGAAAGGACCTTATGTCAGGCCAATGATTCCTAATCCAGACAAGCCTACTGAGCAGATACTTGAACCATTGTCCAAAACGACTGAGGGAAACAAGAAGCAATACATTGCTGATGTGAGAGTCATAAATTATCTTCTTCAATCTATACCTAATGATATATGCAATTCAGTGGATACGTGTAAAAATGCTAATGATATGTGAGAACGAATTAAAAGATTGATATTTGGTTCTGATGTTACTAATCATGTGAGACACTCACGACTCATGGATGAGTTTGACAAATTTGCAGCAAAGGAAGGAGAATCATTAGAATTCGTGTATGAAAGATTGACAACACTTGTGAATATTGTGGAATGTAATAATATCCATCCTATTCCAGTGGCAATCAATACCAAGTTTCTCAATTGCTTGCAACCCGAATGGAGCAAATATGTTACTATGGTTCGTCAGAATCAAACAGGAGATGTAGTTTCTTATGATCAGTTGTATGATTCTTTAGTATAATTCAAACCACATGTTCAAGCATCTAAAGCAAAGAAAGCTGCCACGAATCATGATCCATTAGCCCTTCTTGCTCATTCAAATGTTTCCTCGTCACAATCTCATGCAAATTTGTTAGGAATTAAAGATTTGATGATTACAAAACCCATAAACAGAAATGAAGAAAGAAGAAACAAAAGGAAACAAGATATGCTAAAGAAGGAAACAAGATCAAGATTAATGTTGATTGAGACGTTACAAAATCAACATTAATGTTGAAGATATAGATTAGTCAAACATTAATGTGATGATTAATGTTAATTAATTAGTTTCCTAATTGTATTATGTTTTCTTTTGAAACAATAAGGACCCATTATGTAATAGTTAGTTAGCTTTATTAGTAAGCTAGGGTTTCTTGTAACCTCCCTCTATTATATAAAGAGGGTAGGCGTCTAGGTTACAGGCATCCATTCATAGATAGTCTCTCCAATGAGAGTCTAAACGCATAGAAAGCGTGTGTAGTAGTTAGTAGTTAGTTTCTTTATTAATGTTTAATAAAGAAAACCTTATTAGTAACATGATTGTGTTCTTTATATTCCGCTGCGTGTTACAATCATTGTTATCATACCCTAGATGAGTCCTAATAACGATCTATGGAGTCATTATAGGATTCCACAATTGGTATCAGAGCCTCGTGGCTCTTGATCTAGGGTTAATAAGGTTTTCGTGTATAATTTTATTTTGTTTTATCAAAAGGCATATTTGCCAATTAGGGTTCTTAAGGAAACCCTAATTCGTTTAAAGATGGCAGCAGTCAGGCAGAAGTGAAGGCAGCAGGGTTTCTTCTCAAACCCTAACCTCGAAGCATATGGATTGGTTTACAGCAGGTACACAAGCAGATCAGCAATAACCCTTATACATCTTTTGGGTTCGTAATGTCTTTGAACGATTATAGAGGTTTGGATGTTCCTACTGCTAAGCTTTTCTTAATTCCTACTGGTAAGCTTATGGTTCCTGCTGGTAGTTCATGGTTCCTGCTGGTAGTTCCTGCTGGTAGGCTTTGTGGTTCCTGCTGGTCTGCTTACGGTTTCTTCTGCTAGTATTATAGGTCCACAGACGCCCTTGGGTCTTGAACAATGAGGATGTGTATGGTTCATTTTGGAGGTTCAGTTTATGCTATAATTCTTGATTGGAAAAGTTACACGCTCTTTACAAATATTTTGGGGGGCATATGATACCATACAGTTCATGATATGATTATTGAGGAAAAAGAATAATCATAAGCATTGAGTGGTTTCTGGTTGATCCGTCTGAGCTCACTGAGACTATCGGCCATTGCATGTGATCGCCATGCATATATTGACTACAAGAATTATCCAAAGACATTTTATTACATGATATTGTAATAAGCATGTCTTTTTCGCACTGAAGGAAGATTTGATCTATGCTACTGAGTTCAAGATTCAAGAGATGGTGAGTATACTTTTAAGGGGAAGCTTATTGTTGATATACTTAACCATCTACATGCATCACTTGAGGGGAAGCGTTTACGAGTTGCACAAGACCCCTATTAGATGATTACAAAAAGGGGAAGAAGATTCACGATGTGCAGCTTATTATTGTGATGACATGTTTTAGCATTGTTTCTTCATGCAGATTGTTTTGTAATATCAAATAGGGGAAGATTGTTAGGAATTACAGATTTGATGATTACAAAACCCATAAACAGAAATGAAGAAAGAAGAAACAAAAGGAAACAAGATATGCTAAAGAAGGAAACAAGATCAAGATTAATGTTGATTGAAATCAACATTAATGTTGAAGATATAGATTAGTCAAACATTAATGTGATGATTAATGTTAATTAATTAGTTTCCTAATTGTATTATGTTTTCTTTTGAAACAATAAGGACCTATTATGTAATAGTTAGGTAGCTTTGTTAGTAAGCTAGGGTTTCTTGTAACCTCCCTCTATTATATAAAGAGGGTAGGCGTCTAGGTTACAGGTATCCATTTAATAGTAGACTTCTCCAATGAGAGTCTAGAAACGCATAGAAAGCGTGTGTAGTAGTTAGTAGTTAGTTTCTTTATTAATGTTTAATAAAGAAAACCTTATTAGTAACATGATTGTGTTCTTTATATTCCGCTGCGTGTTACAATCATTGTTATCATACCTTAGATGAGTCCTAATAACGATCTATGGAATCATTATAGGATTTCACAATTGGTATCAGAGCCTCGTGGCTCTTGATCTAGGGTTTATAAGGTTTTCCTATGTATTTATTTTTCTGTAATTTTTTAAACACATATATTTTGGGTCCACAGACGCCCTTGGATCTTGAACAATGAGGATGTGTATGGTTCATTTTGGAGGTTCAGTTTATGCTATAATTCTTGATTGGAAAAGTTACACGCTCCTTTACAAATATTTGGTCGGAGTATGATACGATTCAGCCCTTGACATTGGATCTAGGATACTGGTCGTTGATGCGACGGAGCTCACTGAGACTATCGGCCATAGTATGTGATCGCCATGCTAATATTGTCTAAAAGAATTATTCAAAGACATTTTATTACATGATATTGTAATAAGCATGTCTTTTTCGCACTGAAGGAAGATTTGATCTATGCTACTGAGTTCAAGATTCAAGAGATGGTGAGTATACTTTTAAGGGGAAGCTTATTGTTGATATACTTAACCATCTACATGCATCACTTGAGGGGAAGCGTTTACGAGTTGCACAAGACCCCTATTAGATGATTACAAAAAGGGGAAGAAGATTTCTGTTGTGCAGCTTATTATTGTGATGACATGTTCTACCATTGTTTCTTCATGCAGATTGTTTTGTAATATCAAATAGGGGAAGATTGTTAGGAATTACAGATTTGATGATTACAAAACCCATAAACAGAAATGAAGAAAGAAGAAACAAAAGGAAACAAGATATGCTAAAGAAGGAAACAAGATCAAGATTAATGTTGATTGAAATCAACATTAATGTTGAAGATATAGATTAGTCAAACATTAATGTGATTAGTCAAACATTAATGTGATGATTAATGTCAATTAATTAGTTTCCTAATTGTATTATGTTTTCTTTTGAAATAATAAGGACCCATTATGTAATAGTTAGGTAGCTTTGTTAGTAAGCTAGGGTTTCTTGTAACCTCCCTCTATTATATAAAGAGGGTAGGCGTCTAGGTTACAAGCATCCATTCATAGCAGACTTCTCCAATGAGAGTCTGAAAAACGCATAAACACTGAGAATTACTTAAAAACTACACCAAAAACTAACTATTAGCCACAATGGGCTTACACTTGCTTTTATAGAAAAAACGAGCTAGGGTCCTCTTTTTCATGTCTTCTTCACTTGTGTTTCTTTGTAGACACAACAAAAGGGTTGTGTTTGTTGTGTGAGGGGGGAAAGCAAACAAATCCTGGCCCTCTATTTTGCCTTGGTGCTTGTTCGGATCATCAAACCGTCGATATAGGCTTTGGGAGTTGTGGGATTGTGGTGTAGTCAAATTTATATACTTATATAGTATTAATCCCGTAAGAAATTCTTTCCAAAATACTTCTCAAACAAGAGAAATTTTTAAGCTTAAATTAAGATTGTAAAATACTTATGTATCCATTTATAACTTTATATTGTCATCCATACAACATGTGTATAAGCTCATAAAACTATATTTACAAGAAATGTCCAAGTTTACAAGTTAAACATGTCCTAATGGTGATTTCACTATATAAACATCACATATGCATATAATCATATAAATGAAAAGTTAAGGGCTTAAGATAACCTTAATGAGATGATGTAGGATGATGACAAATAAGTGCTAAACCCTTGTTTAGACTTTAAACCCAAGATTATAACCAAGAAAACCCTAGTTTCCAAATGAAAACCCTAATCTTGATTTCTTGCTTCAACACTTGTAAATAATTAATCAAGACTTCAAAATACTTTGAGGTATCTTAGATATGATATGAGAGTGTATGTAAATAGGTTATATAAATTTTGTATGGATAGTTTATGGGGGGGTTGAGCCGTGGCCTTTATAAGAGAAAAAGGGAAGACAAATTTGATTTTTAGCTAAGGAAATACTTGTGTGTTTAACTTATTAAAAAGGTAAGTGTTATATATATATAAGGAACTAGTAAAGGTGCAAGTAACTATCAAAGACCATGTGGTCAATGGTCTTAGGAGGGGGGGCGGCAATAAGAGGAAAATGGGGAAAAGATGGTCAAATTCACTATGCAACTAGTCATGCCTTACTTCATTAATGGTTTGTGTTCTTATGTCTTCCAATAGTAGGGATTATCCCATGATTTCAAGTCAATGTGTTCCTAAATGGTTAAAAATATCTAGCTTATATCTTGTAATAAAAATGAATGTATACTTGCACTTGGAAGTAACTTTGATAATTGTAAGTATAAAATGTAAAGTGAAGCCTTGTTAATAAAAGTATACTTGTAACAATGATAAGTCTTGACTATTTCTAGCATATATGGGGTGCCACTTTTATAGTTTTTACACTTCTATATATATTTTATATTTTATTATATTTTATATATATTTACGGTGTGAATCCGGCACGATCAATTAACAAGTTTAACAATTTACTTTCCATTATTTTCACATGTGAAGATTAAGAAACCTTATAAAACCCTAATTATACTTAAACATGTTTATACTTAAACCATATGTTAACATACTTTTACATTCATTTTTCCATGATATATATAACCATATGACATAAGAATAAGTGCATAAATTCATAAACATAAGTGAAAACTCATTTTACATATTAAAAAGTCCTTAGTGGTGATTTAGCCATATATAACATATAACACATAAAATAATGATAATAAAAAGTATAAAGGAATTAGGAAGACCTTAGGGATGATGTATGAGATGAGAAATAAGTGCTAAACCCGTGTTTAGATTCAAAACCAAAGCTTACAAGCTTATAAACCCTAGATTAGGTTTGAAACCCTAATCTTCCCTTTTCTTCTTAAATCCTTGCAAATGAAGAACCAATGCTTGTAAACACCTTAGTGTGTCTTAGGATTGATGTGTATAGGCTTGTATGGATTGTAGAAAAATTTTGTATGATTTGTTTATGGTTGTTAAATGAGCCGTGGGTTTTGAGCTTAAAAGGGAGAGAAAGAAAGAAATTTTGGTAAGTATAAAGTGTAAGTAAACTTCACATATGAAGGCATGTATTTATAGGAAGAGTGAAAAGATATTTGTAGTTGCATTGTTTGACTAGAAAGTCCAAGGGGGAGGGGGGTTGTGCCGTGGGTCAAGGGGACCAAGGAGGAGGGAAACAAGGGCCTTTAAGGCTTATGTTCCTTGGTTCCTTATAATGGGAATCATCCCATGAAATCAAGGGATGATGTTCCTAGCTTATTTTCCTTTTCTTTTATATGTTTACTTGCACTTTTATAAAAGAAAAGTGTAAGTAAAGTTTTATATAAAAATGTAATGTGTAGTTTTTATTTAAAAGGTATACTTGTAATGTCTTGGTATTTTGTAAAGTATTTGTTATCTTGTATAATCATATTAGATGTGTATAAATATATACATATGCATAAAGTTTTATAAACTTTGGTCATTGTATATAAACGTAGGTATTTGTTGAAGCGTACGTTAATTTTTAGGGATCCGGGAAAACCTAATTGTCATTTATCGCGAAACGTAAACACTTTCATGTATCCGATAAAGTAACTTGTGAAACATTAATATTTATTCTCAAAATAATTGCTTAACCCTTCGTTTGACGTGAACAATAAATTGCTTGATGCCCGTTTACGTTAACTGATCATTTTTAGCCTACGCGATTTAACGTAACGATTTCCATTAAAAACGAACGCGTACAATACTAAAAATAAATGGTGACTTTATTAACATCATACATTGTCCTAAAACACGAGGTGTTATAGAGGTCCTAAGAAGTCTCAAGAATAGAAGTGAAGCAAAAAAAACTAAAAAAAGAAGCCCGGGAGTCGTTATTCTAGGCGTACGAAGCTAAAAGTCCTAATTTCGACCCGTTTCCAAGCTATAAGCTCAAACCCAGGTTTTGGATGTTCCTCTTCTGCTCCTATACTCTTATAATGTTCATATGATTAACTTCACGTATCTGTGTGATCTCTATAGGATTCCTCGACAAATTGATGCTTGTCATCAAAAATGAAGTCCATCCAACGGACGGCTAAGGGTTGTCGGCATGGACATTTTTAAGTTGGACACGTGGAAATGTATTATGAACTCTGCTCAGCTTCAGGATGCTCAGCGTTAAAGAACATCTCCATCCTTTTTATCACCTTGAAGGGTCTACCAAACCTGGATTTAATTTTCCTCGTTTGCCAAAATGTAATCTACCCTTTCAAGGGAAACTTTAAAAGCATCACTTTATCTCCAACTCAAATCCATCGGTTTACGCTTCATATAGCGTAGCTCTTTTGTCCTATCATGAGCGGCTTGCATCCTTTGCTTAACTGATATGATTTTCTCGGTCGTCTCTGTAATATCTCTGGACGGTGAGTTTGAACTTCTCCAACCTGCAGCTTCCAAAAAACAGTTGCGAACGACACTTTTTCTACCGTAAAGGCCTCAATGGGTGCAGCCTTAATGTGCATGTGGGGGGGGTGGGGGGGGTAACTGTTCTAGTATGAAAATTTGACCACTGGCAAATGTTTAAACCTAACCATTTCCAAACTCGATCACGCAAGTACGAAGCATATCTTTGAGAGTTTGAATGGTTCTCTCGCTTTGTCCGTCAGTTTGTGGATGATATGTACCGTACTCATATTCTAAATTAATACCAAAAAACTTTCTGAAAGAGACCTCAGAAATTTGATGCGAACTGAGGTCACGATCACAAATAATCAAGGACCAGTATTCCATGCTTCGTTACATACTTCCCTTTAGCTAATTCTCGCCAGGTTCTCCCGGGCGTCAGTTTTCCCTCATGGGTATAAAATTGCAGACTTTGTAAGTCGGTGTCTACGATCACCCAATGGTTGTCATACCCTTGTGTTACTTAGGACTCTTTTGACAAAATCCATCGTGATATTGTCCCACTTCCATTGAGGTATCTCGGGTTGTACCAACAAACCCGATTGTCTCTGATGTTCAGCCTTGACCTTAGCACAGGTCAAGCACTTGCTAACATAGGTGGCGATGTCGGCTTTCATATTGGGCCACCAATATAGATTCTTCATCTTGATACATTTTGTTCTCGGAACCTGGATGGATCTAGAATACTTTGATTTGTGGGGACTCGTGCCTGATCACAGTCGCAAATCATCATACAACAGGTAACCACTCCTGTCATGAAGGACATAGGGTTCTCGTACGATTGGTTCCAACTTTTCCGTTCTAATTGCCTCTGGAAAATTTAGCATTTCAATTCAGACTCCAACATCCTCGCTCTTGATGTTTCTGGTTTCGGTGCCTTAGTCTGAGCAATTCAAGATTTGCTTAGAAGATCCAAGGCTAATTGTCTTGACTAAGGCTCGAACTCTTAATGGTGGTTCTCGTTCTTTCCTGCTCAAAGCATCAGCAACGACATTTGCTTTCCCTGGGTGATAACGAATATCGCAATCGTAATCACTGAGAAACTCTAACCATTGGCATTGTCTCATGTTCAGTTCCTTTTGATCAAGAATGTGTTGTAAGCTCTTATGATCAATGCTACACGTAATCACTTGGTACCTTATAGGTAGGGCCTCCAATCTTCAGATGCGAACACTCTGCTCTTAATTTTCAGATATGAGTAGTATTAGTTCATTCTATGGCTCTTTAACTGGCGTGATGTATAGAAATTACCCTTTTTCCCTTTGCATTAACACAGTCCCAAACCCTTGGATCGATGCATGCAGTTATATACGATAATATTTTGCTTCTGTCTGGTAAAGCAGAATGTGGTTTGCACTACATAACTTTGCTTCAATAACTGGAAAGCTGCTTATGGTTGTCACCCCACTCAAACTTTTGCCCTTTTCTGAGTGTGAGCTTGGTCATTGGTTTGGCGATTTTTGAAAACCCTTCAATGAATCGTCGATAATACCCAACAAGACCTAAAAACTGACGAATCTCCGTTGGTGTCTTAGGAGATGCCCAATCTTTAACGGATTCGATCTTGGATGGATCCACATGAATGCCTTTACTATCAATCACGTGACCGAGGAACTGTACTTTGGGAATCCAAAATTCACACTTGGAAAATTTGGCATACAACTCCTCTTTCTTAAGTAACTTTAAGATTAGCTTAAGGTGCTCTTCGTGTTCCTGCTTATTCTTTGAATATATCAGAATATCATCAATAAAGACAATCACAAATTTATCCAGATATGGTTGCACAGTGATTGATAGGTCCATGAATACGGCAGGTAAGCTGTTCGATCAAACAACGGGCAATAACTTTCAAATTTCATAATGGCCGTAACGAGTTCTGAAGGCATTTTTCTTATTTATTTGAGTCTTTGAAATGTCTTCTCTTGAACCTCAATTGGTGTAACTGACCTTAGGTCAATTCTACAGTAGATACTCGACCCTTGAAGCTGATCAAATAAATCATCGATTCTGGGGAGTGGATAACGGTTCTTCACCGTTAGTTTGTTTAATTCCGATAGTCAATGCACTCCGGAATGATCGTCTTTTTCTTTGACCAAAAACAGACCGGAGCCCCCAGGGATGAGGAACTGGGTCTATAAAGCCCTGTCCGGGATAGCTCCTTTAGTTGCTCCGACAACTCTTTCATTTTGGAAGGCGCCCTCGATAAGGTCCGTGTAGGGTGCGGACCAGGGTACCAGATCGATTTGAAATTCTACTTGTCGAGTCAGAGGAAGACCCGGCAAGTCCTCAGGAAATACTTCAGGAAAGTCTCGAACTATTGGAACGTCCTCAAGTCGCTTCTTCTCCGACTTGTCTTCAATCTCCTTTGCAGTGACATGTGCCAAAAAGATAGGAAATCCTTTTTGCATGTACTTCTGCGTTTTAGTAGACGAAATGATATTTAATTGTGTCGCATTTCCCTGATTACTTCCGTCACCATGTATTATTAAGGTTTCGTTTCTCCAGAGGATGCAAACAATCTTCTTGGTTTAGGATTTGGTATAAGATGAGGCCAACTTTATAGTAAGACAGAGTGAAGGTCTACTTAGTTGATATGGTTACTAATTCGATTTCCAAAAATAAACGCGTTCTATGAATACGCACACAAAACATGATATAAGTAGAAAATTGTTTCCTTAACAAGAGGTTTTTGAGTGACTACTCTCAGCACGGCATGGTACCTTCCTGAATTATACATAGTTGATCAGGCCATGTATAATTAAGGACTAACGATGCATTGCTCATTTTCGTCAAAATAGCGTTATAATTTCATGATATTTATGAGAGTAGTTTGCAGGAGTAAATAAGGAATTTAAGTTAATATAGATGAAGATAGTGCAGCAGCAAACTCGGTAATGCATGCCTCAGCAGATGGTAATCGTAGAGTATGGTGTTAAATAGACATCCGTACAGTACGTGATTTGGTCTCAGAAAGCAAGATGATATGGTGTGGGTGGTGTAGAAGCAGACTTATCAGTCTCAATTGCCTCTGTATTCTCAGCTTGAGGGGACAGGATCATCTATAGGTACAGCAGAAAGGTCTGCCGGAGCTAGATGCTCCTCCTCCTCCTCGTCCTCCTCATCTTTCTCAAACAGCTTTCATCATTGGTTGCTATCATCAGATGACTCATTATATAATAGTCTCAGCCATCGGCAGGATGGCAGCAGGGGATCTCCTAGGTCATCTTTCCTCTTCGGTTAGAGTCAGCTATGTAGCACTGGTGATAAGCTGTAGGTGAGGCATCAGCAGATAGAGGCTGATCCTTCATTAGTTCCTCTAGCTCCTCATCAGAAGCTCAATGGAATCTCCATGGCTCGGAATTAATATAAACAGACGTGTAGGAAACCGTCGATAATGAAAACATAACCGCTTGCAGCGAGCAAAACTTAACTTATATAAATTTATATATAAAGGCTGGTATGCGGCTAATCGAGTATGCACTTTATGGCATAAATGAATGATGGTAAGGTATCATATTCGATAGCTTAATGTTTAGGCATTGCTTAGGACCTACGAGCTTATCGTACTACCTTGCCTGAAGAAATATTCTCCTATTTATATAAATAATCCTTATATAAATAATTGTAGAGTTGTGCGAAAGAATGCAAACTCATCTTTGTATATATACAATATACCCTTATAGTAACGTACATACTATAATATGAACACGTATATCAATTATGAATGCATCTAGTCCCACTAATGCAATCAACTAGTGTGTCCATAAAAAACCCTTTTTATGAATGCAATGTTTGAAAATGGTTATAGTCCAGCAAAAACATTTTGACCTGGTTCTCTATAACCTTGGCTCTGATACCAATCTGTAACACCCCCAAAATGGGTCGCAGCGGAATAAGGATATCCGGGGCGTGTTACTTCAAGATCAATAGCACAAGATATATAAGAACGACACAAAAAGTCATTTAAAATGATACATTGGATTTATAGAAAGACTTGATACAAAAGCTATAGTCTCCTTACTTGTTCTTTGTTGAATATTACAAAAGATGACAATACATTTCCCAAAATATGATGCACATAAATCTTTAAGCGTGCAATCCAAAATGTAACCCAATGCATCCCTGGCATCCCATGCCTATTGACCTCCTGAAAACATTGCTTAAAACGTCAACAAAATTGTTGGTGAATTCATAGGTTTATGTATTTAAATTATGCAGGACCGCAAGACTTTCCCGTGATGCTACAACATATGCAAACAATCACAAAACCAGATTACATTTACACTAAGCTCATGACACTGAAGCTCGACAGTCTTGTTCGCAAAATATTGCTACTCAGCCCGTGATGATGTTCTAACCCGAAACATCCCTGATTCGACATGCTATAACGTTCGTTCCCGGTGATAGCTTGTTCACCTGAACGGGGAAAGGTCGTTTCCAAATAGATCTATTATATAACATTCGCGTAACATAATGTAATTCCCTACTACAACTTTGCAATTGAAGTTCATGATAAGGGGCTTAACTTGGGTTAGCGCTACTTAGGCAAAACATGAATCAATGCAAAATATCCACTTGCGTCAATTTGTAAACACCAAAGATTAGTGTCCTACCCTGAGAATATTAGTGAAATCAGTTAAAACTGTAAAAAGTGTGGGGACCTATGGACTGAACTCACTCAAGTGAGTGATCTGATAAATTTTCATCAAAGTGTGGGGGGACAAATTAGGGGAATGTCTTTCACGATTATTCTCCGGAATGCACTAATTAATATAGGTCGTATTAATACGAAGTTGTACTTATATTAATTAAAATAATATAATCTCTATAGTTGTTACATCGTTACTATAGTTCGGCTATCATATAAGTTTTAAAGAGGTCATGACATTGACGCACGAGGAGGTAGGAACACTTTAAATCGTAAAATTCCAACAATCGTCGATACGCCATACCGAAGACGCTAGGCCTCTTTATTGAATAATGAACTCCCTAGTATTTATAGCACTTTTTTGATTACCACGTAATATATTTTCCTATATATAGCAATAATCACCGACTAAATCGTTTTGGTTAAATATATATTTATAAAGTGAACAAGTTTATAAATATTTACTTTTCGTAAAAATGACCTAATTTGGTCGTTTTAAGTCGATTGCACGCGTTTCTTTGTCCCACTCTCGTATTTTTTTTTTTTTTTAAGACGAGAAGTACGTACCTATTAAACAATTCGTCCTCACAGGTTCAAGTTTTGATATTCTTGATGAATAGTGGGATTTTACGTTCACGACCAGCTGTTTGGTCGTTTTTTTTGTGGGTTTTTAATTAGCTAAACTTCGAATCGTATAAACTGATTGTTTTATCCCGAATTTTATGATTCCTTCGAGTGCGGATCTTCGTTTATTAAAAGAAGTATCTTATTTTATAAAGTTGGGTCCATTGATGAATAGTACTTTTATGGTCTTTGGTTATAAAAGTCTTTGATAAACACGGTTTATTGATAGGGGTAAATGGGTCGTCTACTTAGGGGTGAGAGTGTGTAGATGTAGCTGATGTAAAGTTAAGTTATTTATATAAGTTGAAGTTTTTGTCTTTTATTCGTTTTATAGGTCCGTGTTTTTTATTTATCCTCATAGCATCTTTCTTTCGTGTACGATCTCGTTAATAGTCAAAATTATATCATATTTTTGATGTTTTAAAAATATGAGTTTCGTATTGATAGTGCTTTTTATCAAAAGTAGTTGTATAAAAGTATTTATCTCGTTAAAATTCGTAATTAACGTATCTTTTTCGTTATAAATCGGTTTTTCGAGTTTCTTATCATTTTGGAATCGTCATGAGGCGTATTATTTTTATATGAGGTCAAACCCACTGTATGAAATTCGAACTAAAACAGCCCTTGTATTATCCAAATGTATTCATTTATAAAAAGCTTGTTTTATTAACTTTATAAACCCTAATTTATACTTAAACATGTTTATACTTAAACCATATGTTAACATACTTTTACATTCATTTTTCCATGATATATATAACCATATGACATAAGAATAAGTGCATAAATTCATAAACATAAGTGAAAACTCATTTTACATATTAAAAAGTCCTTAGTGGTGATTTAGCCATAAATAACATATTACACATAAAATAATGATAATAAAAAGTATAAAGGAATTAGGAAGACCTTAGGGATGATGTATGAGATGAGAAATAAGTGCTAAACCCGTGTTTAGATTCAAAACCAAAGCTTACAAGCTTATAAACCCTAGATTAGGTTTGAAACCCTAATCTTCCCTTTTCTTCTTAAATCCTTGCAAATGAAGAACCAATGCTTGCAAACACCTTAGTGTGCCTTAGGATTGATGTGTAAAGGGTTGTATGGATTGTAGAAAAATTTTGTATGATTTGTTTAGGTGGCTTATTTGAGCCGTGGGTTTTGAGAGAGATAGGGAGAAAGAAAAGTGATTTTGTTAAGTAAAGAGTTTATGTAAATTTCACATATGAAGCAAGTATTTATAGGAGAAGGAAACTAGATATTTTAGTTAGCCAAGTTTGACTAGAAAAATCAAAGGGGGGGGGGTATGCCGTGGGTTTTCAAAGGGACAAGGGGACCAAAAAGGAGGGAAACAAGGGCTTAATGGTTTATGTCTCTTGGTTCCTCCTAATGGGAATCATCCCATGAAGTTTAGGGATTATGTTTCACTAGTTTAATTTCTTTTATATAATGTTTACTTGTGTTTTTATAAAGAAAAGTGTAAGTGAAAGTTTTATATAAAAATGTAAAGTGTAGTTTTTATATAAAAGTTTACTTTGTAAAGTCTTGGTTATTTTGTACATATACATTTATATAGGACATGTATATGTATGCTCATATGCATAAAGTTTTATAAACTTCGATCATTGTATATAAACGTAGGTATTTGTTGAAGCGTACGTTAATTTTTTTAGGGTTTCCGGGAAAACCTAATTGTCATTTATCGCGAAACGTAAACACTTTCACGTATCCGATAAAATAACTTGTGTAATGTTAATAATTATCCTCAAAATAATTACTTAACCCTTGTTTGACGTAAACAATAATTTGCTTGATGCCCGTTTACGTTAACTGATTATTTCTTGCTTACGCGATTTAACTTAACGATTTCCATTAAAAACAAACGCGTACAATACAAAAAAATAAATAGCGACTTTATCAACGTCGTACATTGTCCTAAAATACGGGGTGTTATAGTCTCCCCTGGTTAGATGAGCCTTGTCCTCAAGGCTTAAGACGCAGCACTTGACGACGGCCCGGTCTTTGAGAACAGATGAGGGTATTTCTTCCGGAATTGATCTTCGCGTTCCTACGTAAACTCAGGACCTCTCTTGGAGTTCCATCGAACCTTGACTAATGGGATACGGCTTCGCTTCAACCGTTTAACTTCACGATCTGTGATCTCTATAGGTTCCTCGACAAACTGAAGCTTGTCATCAAAATGAAGTCCATCCAACGGAACGGCTAAGGGTTCGTCGGCATGACACTTCTTTAAGTTGGACACGTGAAATGTATTATGAACTCTGCTCAGCTCCTCAGGAAGCTCGAGCTTGTATGCAACATCTCCAACCCTTTTTATTACCTTGAAGGGTCCAACAAACCTGGGATTTAATTTCCCTCGTTTGCCAAAACGTACTACCCCTTTCCAAGGCGAAACTTTAAGCATCACTTTATCTCCAACCTCAAACTCCATCGGTTTACGCTTCAAATCAGCGTAGCTCTTTTGCCTATCACGAGCGGCTTGCATCCTTTGCTTAACTTGAATGATTTTCTCGGTCGTCTCTTGAACTATCTCTGGACCGGTGAGTTGAACTTCTCCAACCTCAGCCCAACAAACAGGCGAACGACATTTTCTACCGTAAAGTGCCTCAAAGGGTGCAGCCTTAATGCTAGCATGATAACTGTTATTGTATGAAAACTCGACCAATGGCAAATTGTATTAAACCCAACCATTTCCAAAGTCGATCACAACACAAGCTCTAAGCATATCTTCGAGAGTTTGAATGGTTCTCTCGCTTTGTCCGTCAGTTTGCGGATGATATGTCGTACTCATATCTAAACTTGTACCCAAAGCTTTCTGAAGTGACCTCCAGAAATTTGATGCGAACCTAGGGTCACGATCACAAATAATCGAGACCGGTATTCCATGCCTTGTTACTACTTCCTTTAGGTACATTCTCGCCAGTTTCTCCAGAGGGTCAGTTTCTTTCATGGGTATAAAAATTGCAGACTTTGTAAGTCGGTCAACGATCACCCAAATGGTATCGTACCCTTGTGATGACTTAGGAAGCTTTGTGACAAAATCCATCGTGATATTGTCCCACTTCCATTGAGGCATCTCGGGTTGTACCAACAAACCCGATTGTCTCTGATGTTCGGCCTTGACCTTAGCACAGGTCAAGCACTTGCTAACATAGGTGGCGATGTCGGCTTTCATATTGGGCCACCAATATAGCTTCTTTACGTCTTGATACATTTTCTCGGAACCTGGATGGATAGAATACTTTGATTTGTGGGACTCGTGCATGATCACAGTCCGCAAATCGCCATAACAAGGTAACCAACTCCTGCCATTGAGGCATAGGGTTCCATCCGTACGAGGTTCCAACTTTTCCGTTCTAATTGCCTCTGGATATTTAGCATTTTCAATCAGCATACCTCCAACATCCTCATTCTTGATGTTCTCTGGTTTCCGTGCTTCAGTCTGAGCATTCAAGATTTGCTTAGGAAGATCCAAGCTAATAGTCATGACTAAAGCTCGAACTCTTAACGGTGGTTCTCGTTCTTTCCTGCTCAAAGCATCAGCAACGACATTTGCTTTCCCTGGGTGATAACGAATATCGCAATCGTAATCACTAAGCAACTCTAACCATCGGCGTTGTCTCATGTTCAGTTCCTTCTGATCAAGAATGTGTTGTAAGCTCTTATGATCAGTGAACACTGTACACTTGGTTCCATACAGATAGTGCCTCCAAATCTTTAGAGCGAACACTACTGCTCCAAGTTCCAGATCATGAGTAGTATAGTTCTTCTCATGGATCTTTAACTGGCGGGATGCATAAGAAATCACCTTTTCTCTTTGCATCAACACAGCGCCCAAACCCTTCTTTGAAGCGTCGCAGTATGCGATGAAATCTTCGCTTCCTTCAGGTAATGCAAGGATTGGTGCACTGCACAACTTTTGCTTCAACAGTTGAAAAGCTGCTTCTTGTTTATCTCCCCACTCAAACTTGACCTTCTTTTGAGTAAGCTTAGTCATTGGTTTGGCGATCTTTGAAAACCCTTCAATGAATCGTCGATAATACCCAGCAAGACCTAAAAATTGACGAATCTCCGTTGGTGTCTTAGGAGATGCCCAATCTTTAACGGATTCGATCTTGGCTGGATCCACATGAATGCCTTTATTATCAATCACGTGACCGAGGAACTGTACTTTGGGAATCCAAAATTCACACTTGGAAAATTTTGCATACAACTCCTCTTTCTTCAACAACTCCAATATTATCTTCAGATGCTCTTCGTGCTCTTGCTTGTTCTTGGAATAGATCAAAATATCGTCAATAAAGACAATTACGAATTTGTCCAGATAAGGTTTGCACACTCGGTTCATGAGGTCCATAAACACAGCAGGTGCGTTGGTCAAACCAAACGGCATAACTTGGAATTCATAATGTCCATATCGAGTTCTGAAGGCAGTCTTCGAGATGTCTTCTTCTCGAACCCTCAATTGGTGATAACCTGACCTTAGGTCGATCTTCGAGTAGACACTCGACCCTTGAAGTTGATCGAATAAGTCATCAATTCTTGGTAGCGGATAACGGTTCTTCACCGTTAGTTTGTTTAGTTCCCGATAATCTATGCACATCCGTAACGATCCATCTTTCTTCTTGACGAATAGAACTGGAGCTCCCCATGGTGACGAACTAGGTCTTATAAAGCCTTTGTCGGAAAGCTCTTGTAGTTGATCCGCCAATTCTTTCATTTCTGATGGGGCCAATCGATAAGGTGCCCGTGCTACAGGTGCAGCACCAGGTACTAGATCGATGTGAAATTCCACTTGTCTGGTAGAGTTGGAGGAAGACCCGGCAAGTCCTCGGGAAATACTTCAGGAAAGTCTTGAACAATTGGTACGTCTTCAAGTCGCTTCTCCTCCGACTTGTCTTCAGCCTTCTTCGTTTTGGTGTAGGATACGAATGTCTTCAGCCTTCTTCCTTTCAGAAAATATTTCTGAGTTTTGGTGCCGGATATGATGTTTAATCAAGACTCGTGTTCGTTATTGCTTCCGTCACCACGAACAATTAAGATTTCATTTCCAAAGGGGATACGAATGATCTTCTTATCACAAATGATTACAACATGATATTTTGATAACCAGTCCATGCCAATTATGACGTCAAAACTACCAATCTCAACGGGCATTAAATCAATGTTGAATGGATGATTTAGAAAATTCAAAGTGCAACCCCGTATAAGTGTATTAACCCAAATTATTTTACCGTCAGCTAACTCGACGTCATAACCATGGTCTAGTGTAGTTAGGATGATATCAATCAAAGAACTAAATGCAGTAGACACAAAACTCCAATCGGCACCAGTATCAAATAAAATAAGGCACTAACGGTTGTTTATGAGAAACATAACCATAACCCGACTACAACGTTGTTGACTGGGTTTTGCCCTGCAAACACCCACTGCATAAGCCCTAGGCTACACGTTACCAATTCCCAGATTCTTGTTCTTTCCACTGGGGGCAAGTTTGTTCCTGATAGTGGCCAGGGAGCCCTGCATTCAAAGCAAATAATGCATTGGTATTTGCCCCTTGGGCCTTAGGATGTTGTTGTTTACGGTTGTTGTGTTTTATTGTTGTACGGTTAGTTGTTGTTATTGTTATTGCGGTTTGTTGTTTGTTTGCATAGCATGCCGCTCCTACAGTCCTTGCCAAGGTTTTCCCCAATCTTCTTACAGTTATTGCATGATGGTGTACAAGGACCGTAATGGTTGAAGTACACTTGGACAACGAGGTTTTAGACCCCTCCATACGGTTTTCCTGTCACCGTTCCCATCCGCAGCATAAGCCCTGCCTGAGTTCTGCCTTTTGTTTGGTTGAGGTGGTTAGGTTATTTCGAGGAGTGTCTTCAATCTCCTCTTGTTTTTCTGCCTGTCTCTCAGACTAAAGGTGTTATTTATCCTATCCATCTATTCAGTTGCCATCTCAATAGCCTCCTACATGTCTTGGCTTGCGATGCCACAACCCTTGAATAAATCGAGTCGGGCATCCCACCGACATATCATTCAATTTGGTCCAGTCTCTTCAGGGAACATCCAGTCACTAACATCATGCCAGTTCCTGAAACGTTGGTTTGTAGGCTAACACATCGGTGCCTTTACTTTTTAGGATCCACAAATCTACCTCAATCTTTTTGATTTCCATCATTTTCCTTGGACAATATTTAGGTTGTCATTCTTCTTCTTCAAGTCATGACCCACGTCTTTGCATATGCCACCTCATTAGTCACTGTCCCTACATGTGAGTTCCACCATTTTAGCGCATCCCATAAGAGTACAATGGCAAACTTCACTTGATCTCACATGCAAGATTACTTAAGCGAAACACAGTTCCTTCCTCGTCAAACCACTGGTCAAGTTGACCACACTCCCTTCTGGCCCCTAGAAGAATAAGGGTTGACGATATCATGAAGTCTTGAAAGGTGCACTCCCGAATGATACGGTTCATATCCTCTTGCACACCAGTTCCTGAGAGTATGGCAATCCATCACCATTTCGGGTCGTAGCACGTGCTGCCAACACAGCAGTGACACCCTCGTCGATCATGGCCTGAAGTTAGGCACCAGTGACCGAAGTGGTGGTAGTAGGGTCTTGTGACTGGTGGGGGAGTTGTGGTGACTGGTGGGGAGTCGCGGTGACCATGGCCCTTGACCTCGAGTTCTTGTGGTCCTCTCCTCTTGGGTGCCCATTTTTCTTAAATCACAAGAAAACATAACACCAGTTAGATTTCAAAAATCTTAACCATAACTCGACGTATACATAATAAATAAAATGAGATCACAACACATGGTGAGATACACAACAATATTGAAATTAACAAATCGACATTCATTCATAATAAATTCGATTTCATATACAACATAATCCAACCTCTTCATATATAACCTGGGAAAATAATACATGATTGGTTTTGCAAAACTAGAGGAATACAACATTACTCTTGATATTGCTTTTTAAAATCACAAAGAACAAATGATTCGTAATGATCCTGAAATGAAAAATAAACAGTTTTTGGTTAAAACAATCAATAATCAATCTGTTAAGATAAATGATCTAAAAGTGCAATTGCAAGACAAGTTACACATAATCAATGAGTTAAAACATATTTAGCTCAAAAGAGGCAAAAGACTCAGTGTGGATTACCTGTTTTTGATTCTAGGATTCGAAAAATAAAGGATGAGAACATGTCTCTAGCTTTTCAGGTCTCTTCCTTAGTTAAGGAAAGAGAACATGCTAAGTTAGAATATAAGAAGCTGTATGATTCAATCAAGCAGACACGGGCAAAAACCAAACTTCAAACTGACTCTTTGCAACAAAAACTTAATGATCGGATTCTTGAAAATAACAAGTTAAGAGCGCAGTTAAAAGGAAAGTTTTCTGAATCTCAAATGAATCATAATGGTACAAGTGTGAATACTAAGCTTTCTAATCCTCCAACTTCAGGAACTAAACTTTATTCAGTAACTCGGCTTCCTAAATCAAAGGTTATTCCTAAAGTTGTTGAGAAAAATGATTTATCAAAATCAGTCAATTCACACTTGAATACCAAAGAAGATAATTAAAAAACGCACAAAAGTTCTTGCCCTAAGTTTGCTTAAGATTCAGTCTAAACCAATCAATGCGTACTTTAAGAACAATAAGACTGTGCATAGAGATTATCTGAAAGTCACTAAAGATCATGTAGCAACACTACAGGAATTATTAGAAGAAGCTAGAGCATTAAAACCTTTAATGAACATATAGGTCATGCCTTTAAGTTTACTGAGCGAATTCAAGAACTGTTAGTGTATGTTAGTGCCTCATGCCCTTTCACTCAAAGCGGGAATGAAAAGTGGGCTCCCGCTACAAGCCATAGAAAAACAATAGCCTTACATAGATGCATCTAGAAATAAAGCAGAATTGAGACAATCACCCAAAAGCATGCAGTAAAGCAAAAGACTTGAAAGACTGACAACACTATGTTGCCTTCTACAGGATGAGTAAGCTCTACTAATGCTAGCAGATTAAAGCCTAGAAGGAATACAAAGAATGATAGGATCCCGCATCCATCAAGTAGAAGCATGAAGAATAAAGTAGAAGCCCCCCAAGAAGTTATAAGTCTAGTGCTAATAAAAACTTTCAGATGTAATTGCTGATGTTTAAGAATGTTGCATTGTCAAAGAATTCTGCAAATGTTTGCTTATCTTGTAATGAATGTTTGTTTTCTGCAAATCATGATGCTTGTGTTGTTAAATATCTAAAGAATGTGCAAAAACGTAAAATGGCTAAATTTGCAAAACAAAATTTTTAAAGTGAATGGAAAAAAATATGACGAAATCTTAAAATTGAGGACTAAAATGGATACCCACTGGTAGACAATTAGTTGGTTAGAAAACCGAGCCCCTTCTTCTCTTCAATACACCTGCCAAAGTTGTACCTCCTCGGCATATCTTAACAACCAAAGTAATTCTGGTTGATGTACCATGTCTTAAACTAAGTCTTAGATATACCAATGCCCGAGAATCACTCTCTAGATCTATGCTAAATATGGAATTTCATCTATTTAATTTGCATGATTGTAGATTAGAGGGAATTATTTGCGATGATGAACTTCCACCTTGGAAGTTAGACTATCTAGGAGTCACTTAGGTTCACTAACAACCCGGAACCCAATCAAAAGTTAGGGATCCACCCTTTTGTAAATATGTATTCTTCTTTCTTTTTGTGCGGATTGTAGAAATTGTTCTTTGGTACTTAGATTCTAGGTGTTCCAAACACATGACTAGACACCGTGATAAGCTCATCAATTTTGTTTCCAAGTTTATCGGTACGGTCCGATTCGACAACGATCATTTTGCAGCTATTATGGGATATGGAGATCTACAAATGGGGAATATTCTTATTTCACGTGTTTACTACGTTGAAGGACTTGGTCATAATCTATTCTCCATTGGGCAATTTTGTGATTCGGATCTCGAAGTAGCTTTTAGAAAACATACTTCTTATGTACGAAACTTGGAAAGTGTTGATCTACTATCGGGTTCTCGTGGTTCTAATCTTTATACAATCTCAATGGCGGATATGATGAAGGCTTCTCTAATTTGTCTACTCTCCAAAGCCTCAAAGACAAAATCTTAGTTATGGCACCGTCGACTTTCTCACTTAAACTTTGGTACCATTAATCAGCTTGCTAAACAAGGTCTTGTCAAAGAGTTTCCCAATTTGAAGTATACTAAATATCATTTGTGTTCAGCATGTCAAATGGGAAAAAAGCAAGACGGAATCTCATCCACACAAGCCGAAACCAAGTACAAATGAGAAACTTCAAATGCTGCATATGGATTTGTGTGGTCCGATGCGGGTAGAAAGTATAAACAAGAAAAGATATATTCTTATCAACGTTGATGATTATTCTAGTTTTACTTGGGTGAAGTTTTTGAGAACAAAAGATGAAGCTCTAGAAATTTTTATCAAATTTTTGAAGCAAGCTCAAGTCAGTCTTAATGCTACAGTAAGATATCTTTGTACCGAAATGCACCGATTTCATGAATCAGACTCTATCCACATTATATGGCAGATGTTGAAATACTCATCATACATCCACTGCACTTACTCCATAACAAAACGGTATAGTTGAAAGGCGTAACGCATGTTGAGAGGCTGCAAGGACCATGCTTATTATCTCCAAATCTTCATTGTTTTCTATGGGCTGAAGCTGTAGCTACTCGCATTTATACTCAAAACCGATCCTAATCCACACCCGTTCCATAAGATCCATAAAACTTGCTCAGAGATCGTAAATCAAACTCCAGGGTAAAATAAATAATCTTCACCAATTTTTTGGTGCTTTATGTTATCTAACAAATGATTTTAAGGATCTTGGGAACGTCACCTAAAGCAGACATTGAATCTTCATCGTATTCACCATACAAAAGGCGTACCAATTTTCTAACAACAAAGGACCAAAAAAATAATGGAACAATGACGACAATTTGATGAGCTTACTCAGATGGCATCTAACAACTCAGTTCAGGACCCATCTTCATGGTTTGACTTCTAGACCATTAGTTCATGGACTCGTGGCTTACCAGTCGCTTCAACATCAGCTAAACCTCCTATAAAGAATGAATGGGATTTGTAGTTTCAACTAATGTTCGATGAATACTTCAAATCTCCAAGTGCTGTATCTACCTCCATTTCTGCTGCAACTCTACTTCCATCAGATATATCCAGAGCATCTTTCACTACTACCATTGATCAAGAAGCTCCATCTCTAAGTAATTCACCAAACATTAAAGCAACAAACTCACTACTTAATTTTACAAATCCATTTTCTCCTCCAGACACTAGCTCAGCTAAGTAATCTTCAAGGATTGTAGATACTTCAAACAAGCACACTTTCCAACAACCTCCAATTTACATAAAAAGATGGACAAAAGATCATATGTTTACAATAATCATCGGCGATCTATTAAAACCTATTTCTACAAGACGTCAACTTTCCACTGATGCTTTATGGTGCTATTTCCACGCTTTATTAGCTAAAGAAGAGCCAAAAAATTTCAAAGAAGCCATGATCAAATCTAGCTGGATTAAGAACTAAGCAAAGGAGATATTCATGAATTTGAGGCGGCTTCGATATGTAATTTTTTTTTTTTTTTTTTTTTTTTTTTTTTTTTATTAGTACCAAGACCGGACAAAGCTATAGATTCATCAGCTTAAAGTAATCTTTTAAAGTGAAACTTAATGATAAGTGGTGTGCTAAAAAATAAGGCTCGGTTAGTTGCTAAAGGTTATCGTCAGGAAGAGGGGATTGACTTTGAAGAATCGTTTGAACCTGTCGCTCGCATTGAAGCCATCATAATATTCTTAGCATACGCTGCATACAAGAATATGGTAGTATTTCAGATGGACGTGAAGACGACATTTCTGAACAGAATTTTAAAGGAAGAGGTGTACGTAAGTCAACTAGAAGGGTTTGTTAATGGAGATCATCCAAATCATATATTCAGATTAAAGAAAGCACTTTACGGTTTGAAACAAGCTCCTCGCGCATGGTATGGCCTACTCTCCAAATTCCTTCTCAGCCAGAAATTTGTCAAAGGTGTAGTCGATCCAACATTGTTTACTCGGAAGGAAGGAAATGATCTCATACTGGTACAAATCTATGTTGACGACATAATTTTTGCTTTCACTAAACCAATATTTTGTGATAAATTTGCAAAATTAATGAGCAAACGTTTTTAGATGTCAATGATGAGATAAATATAATTTTTTCTTGGACTTCAAATTTCTCAAAGTCTTAGAGGCATCTTTATTAATAAATCTAAATATGCTCTTAAAATGCTCAAGAAGTATGGTTTGGACCAATGTGATCTGATGACATTCCCCATGGGGTATAGTCAAACCTGGAATGAGATCCAAACAGACTCCAATGACCCTACTCGTATCAAGAATGGTCGGATCCCTTATGTACCTCACAGCCAGTCACCCTGACCTAGTGTTTGCCATCTGCATGTGTGCCCGATATCAGGCAAAGCCTACCAAAAAGCACTTAAATGCGGTAAAACGGGTCTTTTGGTACCTAAAAGGAACCATTAATATGGGTATGTGGTATCCGAAGGACACCGGTTTTAATCTAACAGCTTTTGCAGATGCTGACCATGCAGGTTGCCAAGATATAAGACGTAGTACATCAGGAAGTGCATAGTTCCTAGGAGAAAAGCTTGTCAGTTGGCATCCAAAGAAACATAAGTGTACCGCAATAATCAACTACTGTAGCTTGAGTAATATTCCTTGTCCGGTTACTGTGCTCAATCCTCTAGATACGTTCCCAGTTAATTGACTATGGATTTTACTTCAACAAGATCCCATTGTACTCTGACTCAAAAAGCGCCATTGCTTTATCTTGCAACACAGTGCAACACTCCAAGACGAAACACATCATTGTTCGATACCACTTTATTAAGTTGAAAATGAGGTTGTTGAGCTCTACTTTGTTAAGACCGATTATTAGCTGGCGAATATCTTCATTAAAGCACTCGCAGAAGAGAACCGCGTCAAATTTCCTGATTAACGCCTACGTATGTAAAGCATCACACTGGAATAGCTAAAACGTCTTGCAGATTCAGACGAAGAGTAACTAGGTTTACTACTTCATGTATTATTTGTACTATAAGTAGATTAGCTTATAAAAATTTCAAAAACAAAATATAAAATAGAAAATTTTCAAAAACCATAAAAAATCTTCTCGACATGTTCATGAATCGATAATATCTATGACCTTAGAAATGTCATTCATTGATGACACGGGATTGTAGATAAAGTTCGACTGAAAGTTTAAAACATTTTAAACCATGTCATCTCAAATTTTCTTATGGTTTGTTATTAAATATCAGATAACAACCCGGTCCCTAAAGAAAAGGAAATTGTACGCTTTAGTGCAGTTATCATTAACAACGAAAAGAGAAGTCTTTTCGGTCTTGAGTTTAAAGATTCAAAACATTCCAAGTTTTGAAACTCAAGAATATGACTTGTCTATATTTTGCTACACAATTCATGCTTTCTAAAAAGGAAAATGTACGACAAAAAGTGTATTTTGTCCTTAAAAGATTATTTTTCTTTGACTCGAGCAATTTTCCTTAAAATGTGTTTATCAAACATGCTCAAGCTAAACAAATTTTTCAAAAATGCTGGAAATAAAATCAGAATCAGTTTTGTCATTTAAATGGAAAAAGATTTTCAAAAAATTCAAATGCTCGAACAAATCCAAGAAATCTTTAAATAGACTACGGTCTTTGTTCGAGGGGGAGAACGAGCTTTTATATAAAAATTTCTAAAAATGTTCAAAAATAATTCATCAGAATCAAATTAGGAAAAACGATCAAGCAATTTTGAACACTTAAACAAATTCTATTGCTCTTTAAATAGAAAACGGGTATTTGTTTGAGAGGGAGAAATTACTTTCACAATCAAGAGATTTTGAACACTCAAACAAATTCTTCAGCTCTTTAAATAGAAAACGGGTATTTGTTTGAAGGGGGAGAAATTACTTTCGAAAAATTAACTTTTTCAAAAAGAAATGTGAAAATGATTTTGGAAATGTGTTTAAGTTAATTAATTGGTCATCGTTTTAAGGGGAGTTAACGATATTAACTCCAGAACTAAGTTTGCAAAATAGGTTTAAAACTTAAGGGTAATTATTGTAACTTTAATTAGTTATCTATCTTTAGGACCTAAAATGTTAACTAGTTTTATATTTAAGGTGTTAGGGTTGATGCTTAAACTTTAGGCTTAGTTTAATAGAGTTTAAACCTCTAGGGACTAGTTTTGCCAAAAATCGAATCCCCTCCCTTTTAATACCCTCCAACCGATCCATCTAACACACAACACATTTTACCAAAAAAATTGCTTCTCCCTTTTTTCTTTCTCTCTAGAATCGGCCCAACAACAAGACCAAACAAGAAACCATTTTTGATCAAAAGGTAAAACACGAAAGTCATTAATAATCATCTTCTAATCACTATTGTAACAAGAATTCTTTCATCTCTTCACTAATTTTGAAAAATCAAAGATTTTTGATTTATGGTTCATAAAAAATATAAGTGTTTAGATGTTCAATTTTCTTAAGGGTTTTTGTAGATAACATGATACAACTAGTTTTAACCTCGAATTTAAATGAATCATTGATTAAGTTGATCAAAGTTGGTTTTTTGATGCGTGTTTCCCAATCGAACCACCTAAATGTGTGTTTGTTTTGATTGTTTGAATGTATTTTGTTTATTTGTTAGCTTAAAATCATTAATCTTGCTAGTTTGAACGAAAAAGGTTTAATCTTTAAGCCTTAACACAAAGACTAAAGATTTTTGAAGGTGAATACTAAGTGTTTGATAAAATGCTTGTGAAGACTTTGGTGAAATTGGAAGACTCAAGACTCAAAGACCTTAAAGATGAAGACTTGAAGTCTAAAACCGAGCCAAATGAGCCAAGCTCATGGATCGGTTGAACCTTTTCAACCAACCCACGCCTAGTTTGGTTAGCCAAGACCAACCGACCTACCAAAGTCGGTCAGTCAAGGCCAACCGACCCACGGATTGGTCGGTCACTAAGGTCCAATCGAACCATGGTTCTGTCAGTCATAATGGTTCGACCAATCCTTCGTGATCGGTTAGCCATTTGGTCCGAATTTAAGTCCAAGTCCACCAAAGCCCATTAGTTAAAACCCAAAATTATTTTGTCCCATTTAAAGCTCAATAAGACTTTTATCCCGTTTCAAGCCCAATACCGTTTAGTCCAATATTCAAGCCCACTGATTCATACTATTTGATCCGGTTTAAAGGCCCATTGGATCGAGACTAAGCTTAACTTTTGTTTGACCCTCGTCTCGCGTTTGACCAAAATGATATATTTTTCACAACTTTTTATCTATAAAACAGTAAAAGATTCAAAATTTCAAATATCAAAATGAAAAGGTTTTAAATAATTCAAAAGTTCACAAATTTTAAGGTGTCTAAAACTTAATAACTTTTTCAAAAGTATTAAAGTTTTTAGAATGAACGAAATTATTTAAATGAGGATTAAAGTGGATATATTAAATTGTGTAAACTTTATACGATTTTCACATATCTCGTAAACTTAATCTCAAAAACCTTGAACTTAGATGATTAAATCGTTGACTTAGTTTGACCATGTTTATGGATTTTGACCGTTGACTTTGACTGTGTCGTTGACCGTTGACCAAGTTTGACTTTCTTAATCCCGTGCTTATTAAGTACTTTTGATATGAAATTGATTATGTTTCTATATTAATGAATACATGTTATATCTGTTATCTGTGAAAATGTCAAAAATAGTTTTTAACAAATATTTCTATATCGAAAAACTAGTCAGTAATCTACATTGTAGAGAAATGTCGTTTAAGATATAAGAATATTTCGAAATAAACTATCTTTCTCATTAAATGTGTTATATTGGATATTTCTCTTGTAAATTTCACCACAATGCACTAGGGTATTATTTATAATACTCATGGTCGATCTTCGGATTAACCCCACTAGTGAAGTGGATTACTATACTAGTACTTGTACTATGTGTGGTATTCCCAAGGCACTTAATCTCGTAGGAGATATTTTCCAATAATAATAATAATAATAATGATGCGTGCAAATTTTATAAACTTTTTGCTACTGATTTTTACATGTCATTAACTATTTATTTTCAAAATAACACAATGCCTGTGCAAACTGAATTTCCAAGACAAAAGTTCTTTTGATTCTACTTTGAAATAATCTGACTAAGAGTTTCTGTTAAATTAAGATGGCTATTAGGGCTAGTTATCACCTAAAAGCTGATAATGCAATCAGTGTATCTTCAGAGCTCAAGGTTATTTTACTAAAAGGAAAACTCATTCTCATGCGAAACAATCGTTTTCTGAAAAGTTTTTATTCCATACAAATGATGCTATTTCTCAAAAGATTGGTTAAGATGAACACTTTTAAAGCATGTGAAAACTGAAAATTCTCATTCATTCTTCCATCTTTTATCTTATAGTAATAGTATCCCAGAACTTAATCTTAAGTGAGGATAACTAAAAACAGAAAGAGAGATAAAAATTGTATGTGAAAAGGAAAGATTAAATTTATGACATCTTGTGCCTTGCAAAAGCAGGAATAAAGGCACATGAGAAAGAAAATGACATAGAATGGACAAAAAGAAAATTCCACACCAACAAAACAGACAAGTGAATACAAATAGAAAAAGAAAAAAATGTTCTCAAGTTTTGGTATATATGTGAAACAAATCAAAATTTGAATCTTTATAATTATCAGAAATTAAACATGTCAAGAACAAATTCCAAGCGAAATTGTCTCTGAGAAAGCTGGTCCACTGCTAAACAGACTTTGTCATCAAGAAGAAACAACCAGATGTCAGCTTCATATTCACATATACCGATACATGCTGAGATTGTCGTTGAAATTCTAAGAAAACCCAAAACCAACAAAATTTCTTTAAAAAAAAAAAAAAAAATAATCCGTTTCCTTAACTACAACCGTACCGATCGTCTACCTACACCAGTTTTGGACAACCATCAATCATAACAAAAATAACCATACATTCACTTTTAAACTAGACACTCATGCTTTCACTCTCACACCTAGACTACTCAGAACTGTATTGCAGTTGCATCCACCTGATTCCCAACAACACTATATCAAACCTCCCTCAGAAATTCAAATTCTTGAATTCATTAAGACACTTGGTTATGATGAAAATCCTGAAACAAAGATGATTTCCGTTTCAAAAATGGTCGCCACAAGACTTCATCAACCATGGAGAGCTATTCTGAGTGTACTCAACAGATGTCTTACGGGAAAAGACTCAAGCTGGGATACAGTTAACTTCCAGTTTTTTTATACTTTAAGATTTTATAGGGTATCGTTCACTCTGCCAATTTGGACTTTGTATCACTAATTTGGGACAAATTTGAATGGAAAACAGTTGAAAGATCATCCAGACCATCAAAGATATCTAAGCTGTTGTACACCCGCTTCACCAAGCTTATCATTGACTACATTGTTTCACAAAAAAAGAGTATTTCTCGCAGAAAAAAATTCCAAGTTGCACAACTCACAAGATGATCAACCCATAACCAAATTGTTAAAAACGACTAATGGTGACTACAAGTTTGGAATGGAAGTTCTCGATGCAATGATAAGTGATGCAATCAAGAAGAAAGCAGGTTACACGTATTATATGACTAAGATAGTGGAAAGTGAGAAAGCTAAAATTATTGATGAACCAAAAGAGAAACACGTATCTCCAGTCAAAAGTGGAAGAGGAAAAGGATTTATGTTTTATGGTGATCAAGTAGCGAATGTCTCCAACAAACTCACGAA
This sequence comes from Tanacetum coccineum, assembly GCA_026074375.1. NCBI lineage: Eukaryota > Viridiplantae > Streptophyta > Magnoliopsida > Asterales > Asteraceae > Tanacetum > Tanacetum coccineum. The sequence goes on along the minus strand of BQNB010027260.1, from coordinate 23,394 downwards.
AGATGCTGTACCAAGGAAAACAAGATCTCTCACTATCACTGAAGAAGCAGTTATAGGTGACCTTGCAAATTCCTTCAGTATTCAAGAACCGCACACTCACAACCTCGAAGGGTTCAATTGAAAATGATACCCACTGACATACAGTTGCAGATAAATATCTAAGGGGGGAAGAAACTCAAAGGGTCCCGCAGTTGATGAATCAACATTCATCATTGTTAGACTTACAGAAAGGATCAAAGGCTAGCAGACTTGAGAGTTTAAAGCAAAAGAAGCAAGCAGTTATAAGAGAAGGATCGAGTGCTGCTCACAAAAACACTATGCTGATTCAGATATTGATAGTGATGCAACACTTTACTCTTTAAGTTCAGACAAAACAGAGGAAAGTGCAAATAAAACTGAGGATGCTGACGACTCCGATATGGATTTATCTGATGATAGTCCACACGGAGATGATGATGTTGCAATGTATAGAGTGTTCATGCATAACAAGTCTACTGCAACACCCAATTCTATCTACCCCAGCCCGACGATTACAAGTTCCTCTCTAGACTTCATTTAGACCTTGCTAGACAAAACACCTGCAAATGCATTGACGGATTTTATGAGTTATCCAGTATACACCGATGCTCAAACAATCTCAGTAGTGCATAACCCAGAGGGAACTCCTGAGCTAACAAGCTATATATCAGGTGCATCCGAAGTACCACTTAGTACACATGTAGATGTTCTAGCAACAAAAACTTTACTGCAGGAAATATTCCCAAACGATATTGCTCATAATTTATCATCTCCATCAGCAACTAAAATGTCCTATCCTATAACAACTCCCCAACCAAGCTCACTCCAAGCCAAAGTAAAGAACCTGATGCAAAAGACGAAAAAGAATATGAGGAAAATCAACTTCAAGAAGGAAGTCACACAGAAATTCAGAGAATATGATCAGAAGCTGGAAGCCCTTACAAATTTCAACCTTTCTGAAGCATTTGAAAAGGCAGTCTAAGCAAAAGTTCTAACAAAAATAAAAAAGCTTCTACATACTCATATCCCAAATGCCATTGCAAATTATGTTAGGCCTCGCCTTAACACCTCTATGATCGAAGTTATGAAAACCAACCAATTCAATCTCTTCACTTAATCATCCACCTCCATTGATGATCTCTTAGAGATGGCTCAAAAAACTAAAGCGGCTAAACAGAATTTCACTCGAAAAAGTCAAATGAACTCACACCACACATCACAACTTTAGAACCCTTTAGGAACCCATCATCTCGATCAAGATGCACCATGCTTAGACTGCACAACATCCTTACACAAAAGTCTTACGATAATCAAGACCTCCCTAATAATCGAGAGGAGGAGACAAGAGACGTCAAAACGTCGGCGAACCTTCTTCTAGATCATCAAGGTGAAACAAATCTCCCGTGATTCATTTACAATTTGACACACCTGCCATGCAACCCTTAGACCAAGAATATGAATATGTTAGGAAGCACCCCTATCCGAAATGGTTTCCAAAGAAGTCAGGGTTAGCTAAAAGGAGAACGACATGGTTTGGTTTACTCTTAAAATCAGACATTGATAAGAATGAGAATCATATTCTTGGACCATCAACTATCGCCATAGCAAAGAAGTTTAAAGAGCTGATCCAGAAGGACGAGCTTACAATAGCAGATCTCGAAGGCGCAGGATTAGAATGGCTAAAGGTATAGTATCAAAATGATGTGGAACTCGAATACCATGTTAGTCAACTCAGCAGCATTTTGTGTTTGTTTGGGGTGGTTGGGGTTTTTTGGGGTTTTTTTGGGGGTGGGGGGTGGGGTTAACAGAAGCAAAGTGGAATAGTGATGAAGATGAAGTGTCAAAACCAAGAATGCTTGAACGACACATGTCCAAAAATACAAAACCACATCCTTTTGTCTACAACAACAATTTATACTACCTTGTATGTCTAAGCACGGAAAAGAAGTACACTACTTCTATCACCAAGCACTATGCTGCCAGATACTATAAACAAGGTATAGAGGACATGATCCCTGGTAGATGGTGCAAAGAAACTCATCGCTACATCTTTGAAGCCCTTAATGGTATTCACCATTGTATTTAAGTGTATAACTTTATAAAAACTTGTTTTTATGTATTATTAACTTAGTAGTTTACTATAAAAACTCTTAAAAACATATTTTACATATGTGGTACTTATAATAATATCCAATATCATCCCTAGTCCTTGTAAATTCATTGTAACAAGTTCAACCCTTTTACTTTCATTGTTTTCATTAGTATTTACATTAGATAACTTTAAAACCCTAATTAGTCCTTAAACATGTTTATACTTAAACCATAAGTTAACATCTTTATAGATCTATTTTTCCATGATATTTATAACATTAGGACATGAGAATAAGTGTATAAATTGATAAACTCAAATAAAAACCCATTTTACACATTTAAAAGTCATTAGTGGTGATTATGGCTATATTTAACATGTAACACATAAAATCATAAGAAATAAAAGTATAAAGGAATTAAGAAAACCTTAGTGATGATGTAAGAGATGTGAAATAAGTTCTAAACCCGTGTTTAGATTCAAAAACAAAGCTTTCAAGCTTATAACCCTAGATTAGGTTTCCAAAACCCTAATCTTTCCTTTTTCTTCTTATTACTTGCAAATGATGAACCAATGCTTGCAAACACCTTAGAATACCTTAAGATTGATGTGTAAAGGGTTGTATAATCTTAGAAAATCAAAGTATGGATTTTGTTTGGTGGCTATATGTTGCCGTGGGTTTTGGACTACAAAAGAGAGAAAGAAAATGAAATTTTGTTAAGTATAAGAATATGAAAACTTTACTCATGCATGCATGCTTATTTATAGTATAAATATCTCCCTAACTTAACCATGGTTACTTTCTAACCCTAGGTTAAAGTTAGCATGACAAGTTGATAAAGGTGTAAGAGTACCTTTATCAAATATCTAGATATTATGGAAAGTGATGAATACTTGGTCTCATCCTTAGAATTTCGGCATAATGCATGTATATGTGATGTTATATTTGTTATTTTGAGTATTGGGTATAATCGTGGGTATTCGTTTAGGCGTAGTTAGGTTTTAGAACTTTCGGGTATGCCTAAACGCATTTTATTATGAAACGTAAGCATTTTACGTAGCCGATAAAAATAAGATGAACAAAGTCATTAATTATCCTCATAATAATCATATAACACTTGCTTGATGCAAACATTTAATCGTTTAATGCCCGTTTACATTGTATGATCATTTTCAGTTTACGCGATTTAACTTAACGTTTACGGTTTAAGAGGGTTTAAGAGCAGACGCCGTATAACCTAATAATTAATGTTGAATTTCATAATGTCATACAATGACCTAAAATACGAGGTGTTATAACAAACCTAGATCAATTCCTTAGGTTATCTAAGGTTAAGTTATCTTGGATAAATCCAAAATAACTTGTTGTAGATAATTGATGTATATTAAAAGTGTTATGCGGAATTACATCTTTAATACCTAGAAGTATTATGAAAAAAATTGTATTATTGAACAAAAAAAGATATATTCAAAACGCTTTACTTTAATATTATTAGATCAATAATACGAGTACTCTTCTGCTTAGTCTCACGGTTTACAACTTGAAGCTTTTAAAACTTTTCTTAATCGACATTGACAACTATGAAGACTTATGTGCAAAACTAATATCTCAACTAATGCCCTAGAGCCTCCTTTTATAAACTTAAGGAGTCTTAGTCGGCTTACAATACATTCCTAAGATATCTTAATCTTTTCTAAACATAAACGTAATCGCTATTAAATAAATTGAATTTGACATTATCTTGTACATAAATATCTCAATACTTATCTTCATAAGTATTCTTGTTCTCCAAACAATCTTTATCTTTTTAATTCGTCTTTATCCTCTTGACAGTAGAAAGTCTTCAAACAATTGTAATTCTTTCTCCTTTTGAGCCAGCAACTAATAAACTCAAGCATGTAGTAATATTAGTACTTAGCTAGTACGTAATATATACTCACAGTTAGTAACTTGTATAGCAAAGTCTTAACATTTACTTCATGCAGAGCACTCTACTTATGATTATATTTTAGCTCTGCAATCTTGAGTGGCTTAACTTTCAACTAACAGTAGTAAACTTTTGCTATCAGTACTAAAGTATTACTAACAGTTTTAGTAACTAGTGCAGTGTTAACATTATACTTCCCATTACTAACCACTTAGCATAATTTCCATTATGTACCTGAGCAGTAGTAACTTCTAAGAATCCATGAAGTCTTTCAAGTCACAAAAATCCTCCCCTAAACTTGATGTTCATCTTCTGAATCTTCAAGTTTCTTCTTTAAAAGTCTTCATCATACTCAGGAAGATGCATTCAAACCTTTCATTTACCTTTTTGCTGCTTTACCATAAGCTTTAGCAGCTGATAGTACATCTCATTTTGATGATCAGTTTGAAGTTTCTTGTTTAGCATATTAGTGATGGTTATTGGTGTGAGGGGATATCTCTTTTTCAACCATCATAAAATTGCTGGAGAGGAGATTATCAAAGCTTACAAAGGATCTCCTGATGAATCGATCAACTTCCAACATCCATCACTCTGTATCCTTGCTAAACATTCTCAAATACATCAACTTTCATGTTCTAGGTTCAAAATACTTTTCAAATCTCCCCACAACACTCTTTTAAATTCATCTTCAGGCCTTATATCACCATACTCTATCTTTACTATCTTCCAAAGAACTTCCAAGTCTTCTTTGTCTATTCCTTGTAGCATCCTTATCGTTGAAGAGTATCTCTTGGAACTTCCATCTGCTCTTATTCAACTATAATGTACAAAATACCTGCTTTATTGAAGCTTGTTTAATAAATTAATCTCAAGTGGTATTTTGGTTAGTAAGTGGTTATAGCATCAATTGCTATATTTATCCTTATTAATGCACCAAAATGCTTCATTAATTCACCTTCATCATCTTCACTAACTTCATCAACTTCATCTGACTCTTTGTCTTCCTCCATTCTTTGTTTCTTTGAGGATTCTTGATGCTGCTCTTTTCTTGCTCTTTTCCTTCAATCATATGTCTTTCTGTGCCTTTGTTGTTACTCATAATTTCTACTTCTTTACTTTTGCTATTCCTGTACCTCAGAACCCATAGCCACAAAGGTATTTACCCTCTTTATTTCCTTGTCAAACAACTTTTGACTTTCGACAAAACTCTTTCCCTTCAGATGTTTGTATGTGTATCCACCCATGTGCTTAAGATAGGTAGACATTTGAGTTCTCTTTTGTGCCTTGGTAGGAGGTCTATTTCTCTTTTCTTGTGCTCTGAGTGCAGCAAAATATTTTCTTCTTTTCTTCATTAGTTCCATAAACAGTTTTCCTTTTTCCTCATCTGTCAACTCCTCTCTTTCTTTTGATTAGAGTCTTTCAGCCAGCAATCTATCAGCTCTCCTTCATAGCTTGTTGTATTTTTCACATGACTAATCAATGCTATGTTGGCTTCTTCTTCTTGTTTTCTTGTAGCTTTTGTTCTTTCTAAATCTCAGCATCCAACTTAGTTGAATTATCTTTACAATTTGTTCATCAAGGAGCAATTAATCTTATATTTTAAAGATACTTCAGGTGATACAAACTTAATTCCTTTTTATTCTGTCTTTTGTAATTGAATAGGTTGTGATATTGTAGAACTCGAAAACTCAATTTGCCTTCCTGTTATACTACCCTTTATCTTTTGGTCTTGGAGTTGTTGTTTTTGTTCTAGCAGCTTGTGTGACAACTTTAGGCCTTAGTGATCTTGATCTGAATAAGTGTCTGAGCAAGTTGATTTCCTTAATAGTATGTAGGAGCTAGCAATTATCTTCAACACTTAGAAAGTAGTTATGCTTCATCTAACTAGTACTATCATCAACGCTAGTACTCTGGTTCATATTTCTCATCAACTTTTGCTTTTCACATGCCTTCTCATCAGTATCCAAAACTCTTAGTATCAAACATCTATTTATAATCCTTCTTTCTTGAGTTTCATCAATCTAAAGTTACCTCATCTATAAGCCATCATTTTTGACAATACATTCCTTCTTGTTGGTGCAATCTTTCAGGTTAGCGACCATAACTCTCCTGATCTGCAGAGGAGCTCAACTCCTCCTAGACATACCAACTTTCTGAGTCTCATTCAAACCTGTAGGTCTTGAATTTTCTTTCCTTTCCTACTTTGGATCCTTCTTCTTCAAAGCATCATTCTCCTTGGCTTGTGCATCCTTTGCTTTTTCTAAATCAAGAAAAAATCCTTGTATTTGCAATTTGGTACATAAAACCATCTAAATCGTTAGTTGATTTCTTTCCTACACCAATAGGTTTTGGATATTAGAAAGGTGTGGGTACACTTTCCTCATGCTTGTCTATCTTGAAAAATCTCTGCATTACTCGCCTGTCTATGAAGTTATCTTTAGATGTTTGTTTCTTCTTGGGTTTAGAGCATGTAGATGGTTGATCAAGAATGGGTACCTGAGTAGAATCAGTTAGATGATCTGAATCCTCACCCACTTCTTCAGAAACTTGAACCATCATAGTAGCAAATAAATGTGTTATTCTCCCAGAAAATTCATTTCCATCTCTCTTCATATTAGCAAAAAACTTTTTTGTGTGAAGTTGAAGGGTTTAACATTAATCTTCTTATGAGTGACTTATCTCTAAGTTGTTGATTAATGAAAACTTGTAGAAAACGGTGGGATAACCTCAAGAATTTTACCCTCCACCAAGTGTTTCACATTTGCATCTCATAAATGTATTAGACATATTAAACGTTTGATTTATTGCCTAAATATAGATCAAAGAATCCATTGAACAATTGTACTGCCATTCAATGCAGTGATTTGCACTTAGACATTGTGTCAATTAGTTGTGAATGAAATACTTCACTATGGAGGGAAAAAAGGCTTTATAATAACGTAGCTTTTGAGAAGCTTTTCTACACCATACGTGTGGTTCTTCAAAATAGTAGCAATTGGAAGAAATCCGTACCTTTTGCATATCCAAGTGAAGTCTCTCCTAATGCTTGCTCCGTAACATTAACCTCTTTTTATCAGATATGGGCTTGTAACTGACGACTCCGTCTGTGTAACTTGGCAGTTGTCTAAAATTGTTCAATACAAGATGATATATGATGTTTGGATTGACTGTTAAAGCATATAGAACAGAATTGCTTTCAAAAATCATTATCTCTCGCAAACCCATAATATTCTATAGGTTTTTCCTAGAACGCGAACCACTGTATGCGTTTTCAGCAAATTTAGGGCTTGTCATGATGATGATGTGTATGATTATAGATGAAAATTAGAGTTAGGGTTTATGTCTAGAGAGGATTTGATTTGAATGAAATCGTATAAAGAAGTAAGTGAATCCTTAATCGAAGTATTTTTTGAAACTCCCTCTATGCAGCAGGAAATTGAACTGTAAGACAAGCATTTTAACCAATATGCCTAACGCATTAACTTGAACCCAACATAAGCTTAGCGCAGTAAAGTATACAAGCAGTAGTAAACTGTATGCTTAGCAGTATTTTTAAAAAATTTTCAATAAACCATAGTAATACCTTAATTTCATTCCAAAAGCAATTTCATCTCAAACTTGTGTCTCACAAACTCTTTTCTAATTTTTTATGCCTCACAGTATTCCTCTCAATTATTTTTGCTCACATAAATCACTCATTTATGTTTTTATGCACACATCTCTCTTTCTATTTTTAAGCTTACTTAATCTCTTATTTCTTTTGGCTCACCAAGACACTCTTTCTGTTTTTTTATGACAGTTGTGCACAAAATTCCATCAATTCTAATAGTTTCATACTATCCTCCCCACTTCCAAGTGTGTAACCTCTTAAGAGAAGAGGGTAGGCCATTGGAGTGTTTAGATGCAATTCTCATCCTTAGTTTTGGGTAGGCTATAATTATTATCCACAAATATGGTTTTTGACACCTGGGACACCTAACTGAAACATGCTAATTAGGAGTATTTCATTAAGTGTTGCCATTGATTGGGTCTATTTGATGTTACCACTTCTGGTCCTTGCTTGCTTCTTAGCTAGAAGCAGTAGTGGCAGCCCTTTCCATTCTGTCACCCAACTCCTTATGGACAGCTTCATCACCAACCTTTTTCAGGGGGACCACTAGACTGAGGTATCTTGGTGTCCTAACCTCTTTTGACATGCCTAGATGCTTTTGAACAGACATTTGATATAACATATCCTTCCATTCATGCTTGACTGCATATTGACATAATAGGAATCCCTCAAACATATGCTTTAAGGGTTAAGAATTTTCCCATTAACAGTTGTAACTTTGGCAACCCTAACTGTAGTAACTTTTGCCTCGGCTTGTTGTAATATTTTTGCTTAAAGTATTACACTCTGTTTCAATAATTATACAAATCGTTGCCTTTATTATCTCAATCACAATAGAAAAGACTAGTTAGTCATGTGGGAATTATAAGATCCATATTTATGAATAACCCGATGAATATCGAGTTATAAACTAGTGATCCAAGATCATTAACTTTCTCTTTATCCAAAACATTAAATTTCCCTCAACCAATTCTTCAGAGGTGAAACATTCAACATTAGGTATTCAATATGGTTTACCTGCAAGTCTTAGTCCATAGCCAAAAATACATAATCCAGAGTATTTTATTTTTGACAGTATTAAGTATGACCAACAGTTTTAACAAGCAGTCTTAAGTATAATTAGCAGTACTAATTGACAAGACTAACAATACTAATCCTTTACAAAACCTTTACAAAGACATAAAGAGATGTAGACATTTAAGGATTAAGCATTCCAATACTTGAGACTAAGTACTAAAACCTTTCTGCATCAAAACCTTTTGTAAGAAGATCTGCAACATTATGATCAGTATGAATTTTAACCATTTGAATAAACTTTTTAGCATTGCAATCTCTTATAAAATGATGTCTAATCTCTATATGTTTTGTTTTAGAATGTTGAACAAGATTTTCAATAATGCAGATAGTACTGTTATTGTCAATATTAATGACAGTATGCATGAAATTATACCCATAATCCATCAATTGGTTTTGAATCCAGAGTACTTGTCTACAGCAACTAGCAGCAGCTACATATTTAGCTTCAGTTGTAGAGGTGGAAACTACAGTTTGCTTCTTGCACTGCTAAGATATCAACCTGTTTCCCAAAAACTAACAACCTCCAGTAGTAGAGTTCCTATCTTGAGTTGGTCCAACATAATCACTATCAGTATAAGCAACTAGTTCGAATGAAGAATCCCTAAAATACCAAAGGCCTAAAGTTGGTTTGCCTTTCAAGTATCTAAAAATTCTCTTGACTGCTAAGAGATGTGATGTTTTAGGAGTAACTTGAAATCTAGCACATGCACACACTGCAAACATGATATCTGGCCTAGATGCAGTGAGATACATCAAAGACCCAATCATAGATCTATAGAGATGTACATCAACATCATCAGCATCTCCATCCTTGACCAAAGGTTTTTCCAAATCAACAGGAGTTGAAGCAGACTTCACATCAGAGTAGTTGAATTTCTTCAAAATCTTAGCTACATATTTATCCTGACTGATAAATATTCCATCTTCCTTCTGTTGTACTTGTAATCCTAGAAAGAAAGTTAGTTCTCCCATAGAACTCATCTGAAACTTATCTTTCATGAGCTTCTCAAATCCAGTACATAACTCCTTGTTTGTAGAGCCAAAGATAATGTCATCTACATAGATCTGTACAAGCAAAATATCCCCTTTTTGCTTCTTGATAAATAATGTCTGATCTATCTTGCCTCTTTTAAACCCATTGCTCAACAGATAGTTAGCCAAAGTTTCATACCATGCTCTTGGTGCTTGATGCAAACCATAAAGTGCCTTGACCACTTTGTAAACTTTATCTGGATGGTCAGGATCTTTAAATCCTGGTGGTTGAGTAACATAGACTTCTTCCTCAATGGTTCCATATAAGAAAGCACTCTTTACATCCATTTGATATACCAGAAAACCCATAAAAGAAGCATAGGCCAAAAACAATCTTATTGCTTCAATTCTTGCCACAGGAGCAAATACTTCTTCATAATCAATACCTTCTTCTTGTCTATGACCCTGTGCAACTAACCTTGCTTTGTTCCTAATCACAATGCCCCTTTCATATTTCGTATTATTGAAGACCCATTTTGTTCCAATGACCCTCTTTCCACTAGGCAAATCCACAAGTATCCAAACCTGTTGAAGTTTGAATTGCAGAAGTTCTTCCTGCATTGCTTCCACCCAAGATGAATCAGATAGAGCTTTAGCAATGCTTGTTGGTTCAATCTGTGATAGGAAACAAGCATATAAACAAGTATTCAGGGTATCATGTGTTTTCTGTTCATACACATCACTGAGAAACCCTTGTTTAGAAGTAGGTTTTGTCATTCTTCTTGTCTGAACAGTTGATTGTACTTCACCAATCACATTGTACATATTGTCCTTTCTAGGAATTTTAAGAAGTATCTGATTTTCATCAAGCAACTTAAAATTAGGAGATAAGACAAGACATTCAGTGTCAGTAAAAAGGACATAGTTCTTTTTGTCACACATCTGTGAGACACTAAAAAGATTGAATTTTAACTCATTGACAAAGTATACATCTTTAAAATCAAGATTATCAGTCTTAAGTGTTCCTTTACTAGTAATTCTACCACCATATGCACCTCCTCCAAATGCAACATAACCTCCATCAAACTCCTTGAAATCTGAGAGATGAGCTATGTTCCCAGTCATGTGCCTTGAGCATCCACTGTCAACAAATCCTTTATCATCATGTTGTGGCTTGCCCTACACATAAAGAATAAGGAAATTAGATTCCTTTGGGGACCCAAGCCATTACTGACTTGGATCTGCCTCGTGCATCAATGTAGTTGTGTCTTTTAAAAGCAAGTGATGCACCATTAGGTTTGGTAGGTCTCCAAACCCAATATGCTACATCGAGGTGAAGGTTTTTACTACTGCTAGTTATTATTACTACTGCTAGTGTAAGTTTCTACTGCTCAAGTTTATTTTTCTTAAGGTGCGTAATGGAGGGCAATTTGGGTCATTGGAATACTTGGATTAGAAGTGTGATAATGGTTTGTGGTTGTGAAGATCAAAGTTGCATACTTTAGTCTCTTATTTGATGATGACAAAAAGGGGAAGAAGATTTGATGATTTGCAACTTGTAGATCCTTGGTAGCTTAAGGGGAAGTTTTCATTCGTATATTAACTTCAGGGGAAGTTCGTGCTTATTTGGTTTTGTCATTATCAACTAGGGGAAGATTGTTGGGAATTATATTTGAGTTGATAAGACAAAACACGAATGAAACAAGATGGAAACAAAAGGACCAAAGTCGTCATTGAAGAATTCTACAAGCTGGTGGAGAAAATAAAGATTTGGTCAAAAAGAGATAAAGATGAAAAGATAAAGATGAATAATTAATTGATTCTCTCATTAATATCTTTTATTAGTTTCCATGTAAGCCTTGACTCCTTATGCTATAAAAGGAGGTCCAGGCATATTGTTTTAATCATTCAGAAAAGTGTGTGTTCATCATATGAGAGTCGACTAGATACAAAAGTGTGTGTGTACACGTTTGTATAATTAGTGTAGACGTCTAGAGTTTAGCCTCAAGGATCTTTGATCCCTGTTACTACTTCAATGTTTAGTAGTTAAACCTTGTTGAATAGCATTATTGTTCTTATTATTCTGCTGCGTATTAATGTTATTGTAAACTAATCTAAGATGAGTGATCATTCTCAACAGTCTTTGTCGCCTTTTCGGGAGCATTGGTATCGGTATTAAATTATATGAGTGTACCGGTAGTATATTAAATTCTAGAACTTGTTTTTGTGATGCATCCGACGACGTCCGCATAGTCGAGAACTAGGATTTGCTTAGATAGGAGGGCACTAGGAATAACCCATGTTTAACTTGTATTTGTTATTATGGTCACCTCGATCATATAACTATCCCACACCCTTGCCATGCACTCATTTTTAGTGTAGAATACCCCTAGTACAACCCTCTGAGCCTATCCTTTTTCACGGTTCTTGTAATTTTCTGGTTAAGCCGAACTATTAATGAAGAGCATTGTTAACCCTTAAACCAATCGTTACACCCAAATCGCCTTAGCCTACCATGTATGTACTCAGTTTTAGTACATTATTATATTAACCCACTTTAATTATTTGAGTACACGGTTGCTAAGTCCTTATCCTTGTAAATACAGTTTTGGGACGATTAGGATTCATGGTAGTATTTATCTTATGAAGAATTGGGAAATAAGTAATTTATTACCCCTAATAGAGCTCAATAAGCTCCATGTTATGTTGATCCACCTCAAATTGGGTCATTAGTTAGATTGTAAATGTCGAGTATGTAAAAGTTCATGTGTAGGGGTGTATCTATAAAGCCCCATGATGTATTATATGTTTAAGCAATGGCGGGGCAAAAGTGTACGAAAAAAATGTATATAAAAAAAAGTGAAAACATATACGGGTGCCATTGCTTATGTCTAGTTTTTATATTAGAGTAAAGAAAGAAAAGATGAGATTGAGTTATAGTTATGTAGAGGCTAGAGTTTGGATATCTTTGTCTGAGTTTTGCTTAGCAAACAAAATCAGCGTTATTCTATTCGTAAAATAATTTAGCTAACTTTCACCTCAAATTCACCAAAAGCCACCCAATATATCCCATCCAGTTATGTTTCTGTTTCCATTATTCTTTCTTACACCTACACCCCACAACTTTTTTAAAGACCTTTTTGACAGTAATGACTAGTACTTGCGCCTAGCGGTGGAGGTTTTGATCCTTTATCAAGCCTATTGTAATTTATATGCTATGACATGTAATGAGTGTTGATTTTTCGTTTCCTATAGTTGTTATAATTTATTATACAACCGAGTGAAATAGAGAATCCCAAACACTTATGTAAGGTGCTAGTATATACTTTTTGTGCTTTTAATTATGAGGTCTAGAAGGTTGTGTTATAAACTACTTTTAAAGAGTATGTTAAATGACCCCAATATTGCTATTGTCTAGGTAGAAAAGCATATTTGCTTGAGGACAAGCAAATCCCAAGTGTAGGGGTATTTGATGAGGTGTTATTTTATACACTTTTCAAGGTCATTTAACTCCCTAAATCATGCAAATATTTCCAGATCATGTGCTTAATCGTTTGTTTCAGGTTTTTAACACTTGGATGGCATTTGGAGGAAATACACGTGACTTGGGATCATTTGGAGAAAAAATGGACAAGATTACGACTCTACGCCAAAAATCATAAAGAATTGTGCATACAGAGCGTGGATACGGCGTCGCCATCATAAAGCGACAGGGTCAGGATCTTCATTGTGATGGCGTCAGAGATCCAACGTTGGCGTCAAGACGTGGCCGACTTAAAGAGGATCTAGAATCATCCACGTGGCAACGGCGTCACGACTTCAAAGTGACGCCGTTGCACTATTTTTAATATATATACAAAACCAATTTTAGGGTTTTAGGAGGCAACTTTGTATAAATTTTAGGAGACGAACCCTAGTTGTTCTTGAAGCTTTTAGGTCATTTTAGAGCCTCAAAACCCTATTATAACTACTTTCAATCCATGTTTTAATCAAGTAAGATTATTTATCATTAATCATTCAATATGTCTATGTGTTGTGTGATTGATTTATGCTCTTGCTTTCTTTATAACATGCTAGGCTAAACCCTCCTTTGTATTTACTTATGCCACCCAACTGATTAGAATTACCAAACAGCCCTTATAACCACCAAATATGAGAAACTTTCTTCTAAGATTCTCAACAGAAAGAAGCTATACTTCTCCATAAAAAATGGGCAACACTTCTCACCAAAGATCCTCTCACTTTTCAGGCTGTATCTCGCCGTCATGTGTTCCGGTTCACGACAAGTACAAACGCATCAACCACACCAAGTGCGATCGATGGAGCCGCATGTGGAGGAAGCTAATTAATAAGGTGATCCGAGAAAGCAAGAAAAGCTTATATGGGTCGTCAAAAAAAACTTTGACGTTTCGATATGATGCCGTTAGCTACTCACAAAATTTCGATGAAGGTAACAATCATCGCGAGTGTAATGATCCGGATGGTGTTCGTTGTTCGCAAGTAGTACGAAAATGTTCTTAAGAGTTGCGTGTTATTGATAATGGATTTTGTACATAAGAATCAGTACGTGTGTTTTGTTGTGGTGATTTAAGTAAGTTTAGTTGCAATTTTCTTGTAAGGTTTCGGCTCAAATCAATTAGTAAGTTCAACTTTCATTTTGAAATATGATGATAAATTTTAATTTTATGGTTCAGTATGAATCAATGAATGTTTACGTTTACTTAATTACGTGTATATATTGCATATCTATACTGATGGTATGTATATACATATAATTATGTATATGCAGGTTACCAAGTTAGATATATCTTTCAAAAGTTTTATGAAGTTTCAACAAACATTGACGTAGTTTATCTTTTATTCTTTTTATCTCTATTGATGTGGTATGTGACTTCCTAAACAGTTTACTGACTTATTATTAGTTATTGCATGCGTCGTTCCCATGCCGCACCCAAAACACATGCAAAGTTAGTATTATTCATGGTGTCTTGTTGAACAAAAATACAAGGTTTTCAATTTTATCATCATTTAGTACCTCGAGATAAGTTGATATAGATTATTTGGGGACAGGAATGACATGCTTGGAAGAGTGCTACACATTAAGGTATTGCTTTCAAATCTGCCTCACAAGATGAATATATATTATGGTTCTCGGCTAGGAACAAAGAATTTTATAGTAGAAACAACATGTGAGTATGGGGCCTACAGTGATCGTGTCTCGCTCCACTTTAGCAGATTAGCGGTGAATGATGATTCACATCATAAACGTTATAGTTTCAACATGTTATGATTACAATCATTTATTTTCTTCACCAATAAGAAAAGAATGGTTGGCAACATACCATATCAATGGCTGGTGTAGAGTAAAGAATCGTACATATCATTTTGTTTGGGTAATTCTATCTTTTTCTCACTTAATTTGGTCTCTTGAATTGTGGATATTTTACGTGATATGCATCATAGCTCGTCTTTATATTTATTAAGTAATGACATGACAAATATCCAATGGAATTATATTATCAAAATAGCCCATATATATATATATATATATATAGGAAGGTTAAAATAAAAAGACAAATATTCGTGAGAAGGATAAAAAGAATTTTTTTTAAAAGTTCTCGAAAAATTTTAAAAAAATTCCATTAAATCAGGTATGTTGGTGTATAAAACTTTTGTAAAAGAAGTTTTTCTAATTTTGAGTTTTTATACGTTTTTTTAATACGCAAAAAAAGAAATTTTGATGCACAAAAAAATTTTGATGCACAAATTTTTCGACTTGTTATAGTTTGATGCGCAATAAAATTTTGATGCAAAAAGTCAAAAGAAGTTGGGTACAAAAACGAATTTTTGATGCACAAAAAACCGATTTAATGCACAAACGTTTTTTTTCATAATTTTTTTTCGGCAAAACTATCCACTTTTAGAAAAACTTCCTTTACAACTTTTTCATGCACCAACATCGATCTTGGGAATTTTTTCAGAATTTTTTTAGGACTTTTTAAATAAATAAAAGCTTTTTATCCTTCTCACGAATATTGTCTTTTTATTTGATCTTCTTTCCGTATATATATATATATATATATATATAGATATATATATATATATATATATATATATATATATATAGTGTGAGGTTTTTTTCAGAACCAAATAAATGTACAGAACTGCGAGAACCACCATTTTACTCATATTAATACATAATGTACAACATGATTATGCACAATGGCATTTTTGAAAAAAAGATACAACTTAATCTGGAAAAAAAGATTAAATTAGGGGCAAGATGGGAAATTAATTTTTCCATAAAAATAGCATCTCATAACCCAAAAAACCATCCTGTAATTTAATCTTCATCTCTCCTCTCAAACCCCAACCACCATCCTTACCTCTAGCTATCAAAACCTATCGCTTCACCATCTCCAGTCACGGATCCACGAAAATTACAATCAATTGTTCCCCCCAAAACAAAATCACAAACCGATCTGTTGAAGATAAGGTAAAAAAAATATTTGTTTAACTAATTTCATTGTGACAACAGGGACTCAAAAATCACGCAAAAGGAATTCGATTTACGGGTTTCAAATAGGTAAACGAATTCATTTATATTTGTTCTCTAAAAGCTTTAGTTTTATATTTCAATGATTCAAAATTTGTTTTGAAGAAAATGTACAGTAGATCATTTTTTGATAACTTTCTTTGTACTGGCTTTGATATTTCAAAGGTTTTGCCTTCAATTTAATAAATATTTAACAGTAGCTTTGATGAAGAATGTGACAATGATAATACATTTATATTCGTCAGTATATAAGTCGTTTGACTTGTTAATATGGTTCAATAAAGTAAGGTTTTCTCTTTTTATAAAAATTGTAGCTCTTGGATATATATGTTTTATGGCTAGTATAAAATCAATAAAAGGATTGTGCATATGTGCTTTTACAAAGTTACTAGTGAACTTTATGCCTTCTATTGATATGTGTTTTTACCATTTCTGGAGTTTTAATGTATTGAAAGTGCATGCATGTTGTTAGAGTTTGGATTTTAAATGTATTGGAAATGCGTGTGTTTTTATTGTTTATGGAGTTTACAGGTATTGAGAGTTCATATATGGTTTTACAAGTTTAACCTCTATGGAGTGCATATGTGTTTTACGTGCCTAGAGTTTGATTTTTGTGTTATCTTTCCTGGCATACGCTAGATAGCCATAGTTTTTACGCGCCTATAAATTTAACCTCAATGGAGTGCATATATGTTTTACAGTTTCCGATGTATAAAATATGCTGGAAACATCTCGTATCTCATAGTTTTTAGTTCCGAGTAAAGGTAATTGATTAACAGAGGGTGAATACGGTGAGCTAATAGTCTTGTTTTCCCATAAAGTTTCATCCAAACATATAGTTCATATTTTGTTAATTTAATACAAATTTTGTTTGGACAACGAGAGAGTGAATATGTTCTGCTTGAGAACATGATTGACGCAACAGATTGTGGTACTAGTATGGTGCCTGAGTTTGATAGGAATAATTTTCCTGTTTAGTAAATGTTTATCTCTTCTCGTTACATAAGTTAACAGTCAAAACTTGCATATTTTTTTGAATTTCAGAAGGTTTTTCACAACCTTTGTTATTATGCAGATATACGATGCTACAAAGGCACAAGGATGTGTTTTAGTTTATTGGTGTCCTTACGTTTGACACCGATGTTAAAGAAGGTAAACGTGGTGAAAATGAGGCGGCAAACTATTTTGGTGTCCTTACTTCCAAATGTACATGGCGCTGGTTCTTCTTGTATTCTCTCATGGGTTAGTTTTCTTACGGGTTAAGTTGGCACATTTACATTATGAGAGCTAATGGCACCATTAGTAGTTTTAGATGAAAACCAACATAATTACGTCCACACTATATAATTTTCATACTCATTAAATACAAGTGCATGAACAACTATTTAACCACATACTACTGTACTAGGCATGTTTGGTCCACCTTCTAGACGAGTTTTGATTCGAGAATTTTTTTCACTTATTGTTACGGGTCTCTTCAAGTCGAAATTGTACGATAAAGATGATTAAGACACCGGGTGCACATATGCAGTACCCTGACTATGCTTATTTCTTATAAAGACTATGCTTATGTCTTAAAATGAAATTAATGGAATTCTAATATTTTATTTGTTCCGAGTATTTTGGTATCCAGGTAAGTTTTATACAAGAACTGCAACCTTTTCTTTTATTGAACTTTTTAAGTTTTTCGACTCTCAGGATACACGTGCACGAAACATTTGGAAAATGTAAATACATGTGCATTTTAAGTTATGATTGTGATTTAAATGATATTGACTAGATTTTGATATTTTTTATGTGTTCAAACAGATTTTTAGGATTATGTTGATTATTTAGGCAAGTCGCATGAAGATGGTGAACTATTTTGGATCTCTTTATCTACTCGACAACGTATGAGCTAAAGATAAAAAATTCGTGCGCGCATAACTCAAAATAGAAATAATTGTTGTAGAATATGAACAATGCATGTCTGCGTACTTCAATGCAAAGCTCCCGTTCTAGAATATGATGAATGCACACATGTTCGTCTATGTTGTTGAACTTCTTATTTTTTTGGTGTTTTAGTCGTTGTAAAGTCAAATTTCATGTTTAATATTGTGCACATTGAATTTAAATTTATAAAGAACTTGTCGAGTATCTTGTTTCATGATTTTTTCTATTGTAATTTTTTGTTTGAAGTTCCATATTTTTTAACTATGCATAACTAGACTATGCATTTGTGCAATTATATTTTTATTGGATGAAAGTACATTACGTAACTTAATTCTTAATAACACATAAAAATTGATTCGTATATCAAAGATAATCAAGCTGAAATAATAGTCCCTAAATCTTCTATGATTCGTATAGAAATATTTTTTTGAATATATGCACATGTATTACGAAATATTCTCAGGAAATAAATTAGTTTTTTACAAATTCTAAATTCATCAAAAAAGTCTATTACGTATAAAATATGGAAATGAAAACAAATTTGAAATTTTTTGATCCCTAGAATTGTGGAACTACTTAAAACAACTGCTCATTGATCTTGTCATTTATTACAAGAGTAGTTTTACCAATATGCCCTTTTGATTAAAATAAAATGATAATTATATTGAAAATAAATGATTGGTCTACAACGGTTCTCGCAGTTCTGTACATTTAATTGGTTCTGAAAAGAACCTCACCCTATATATATATATATATATATACCCTCAACCACAAAACCGATCACTAACGTTTTAATTATAAGGACATTTACAAAAGTATTTTTACATAAACGTTTATACAATACCCGCATCTTCCTATCATTTCGATTCTATGTCGAAACCTATATTCTCTTAGGTTGCGTTCATGTACCGTCATTCGTATATGTGTGATCATATTTCTAGACTTTTACTCTTTCATTTCACCGACTCAAGGTGAGTTCATAGCCCCACTCTTTTACACATTTTGAATAAATGTTTTATAACTTGGGGTGAGAAACATTGCTTGTTTTTAAAATTGCACACAAGTACTATACGAGAGAATTTCCCTGTTTACGTGTTGCCTAAGTAGCATTTAGACCACTATTGCCCGAATCATCATGAACTGTTAGTTGCCTTTAACCGACTGGCTGGTTAGGTAAGCGCGAGTGAATAAATAAATCTATTGGGACTGATTATCCCTATCCGGGTGAGTAGCGCTCACTACCCATGGGGCTCCCGATAAACGAATATATGTCACGTCGAATCTAGTTAGGTGGTCTTTGGTCGAAAACCTGTAAGGGAAAGCAATTACTTGGCATGTTATATGCTACTTTCCATTATTAGCTTTGTGTCATGAGCTTAGTGCAAAGTAAATACCTTTTTATGTGAAGTTGTATCTGTTATAACTGTCGCATAAGTTTTGAAATCTTGTGGTCCACTATAACAACGTTTGAACTAAACTTATGAATTCACTAACTTCATGTTGACGTTTTAAGCATGTTTTTTAGGTGCTTAGCTTTGGACTTCTCTGATGTGCTATGTGGAGTCTACGTGCAATATGATTGAGCTCAAGAATAAGCTCGTGGTGTTGGGCTTTCGGTGTGGGACGAGACTAAAAAGCCAAATAAGCTATATTCGGCTTATTTGTTAAGCCGAATAAGTTTATCATTTTGTCCTTTCAAAAATAAGCTGGAAATAAGTCAACCATATATAAGCCAGAACATAATAAGCTACAAAATCATTTTCTTTTGTTTTCTAATTGAGCTGAACCAACATATAAGCCCATTAAGCTCAAATAAGCACTTTGTGGCTTATTAACATGCCGAACCAAACAATAAGCTAATAGTACATATTTTTATTACATAAAACAACCACGATCACAAAACTACATTTTCCTTGTCTTTATTTTTTTTATTTCCAAGCAACATATATAACCTTTTAAGGTTTAAATAGTTTCAAAATCTTTATTTTTATGAAACGAGTTGTACAACTAGTATGTATGCATTAAGATGATCTCAAAAGTATAAGTTTTAAAAAGATTAAGAGACTTACAAGAAAAAGTGATTATGAGGATGGTTTATGACTAAAAACAACCCAAACGTTGTTTATAATTAACCCGAATACAATAAGTATTAACCACGAACAATATCTTCAAAGGTTTTTAATCAAGATTGAGAAAAGAATGAGTTTGTGTGTGTGTTTAGGGTGGTTCAAACAAGAGAGCAAAGAAAGAAGAGAGAAAACTCAAAGTTTTTGTGTGTGAAGTAATGAGAAGAGAATGAGATGAGAATGGTATGTATAGACAAAAGTTTTTGACACATAATGTGTGTATGTGTCTAATGTATGCGTCGGATAGGAGACAAAAAAGCAAAAGGGGACCAATTTGATCTTCAAATGGGGTCTTAGTGTGTACAAGTACTAGTCACACGGTGGCAATGTGTTCATTTGATTTCAAAATTCAAAATGGTATCATGAGTGTGTGTGCTTGTGGTTTGACCGCATAACAGGCAAAGAGGGGTGGGGGACTAATTTGGTATCCATAATTCTAGGGAAGTAGTGGATGCTTTGATTTAATTTCTAGGGTTCCCATGCACAAGTATATGTTACTTATTATATCTGAACACGTAAGTAACAAAAGCGAATAACGACTTCATGTAAATTACTAAAATTTTAAATATTAATTAAAAATGCAAAAACGCGTCTACTGATGAAAGACTACGATGATTGGTAACCCGGTTTACTCCCGGTAATGATTCTTAAAAAATAACGGGTGAACTTCCTGGTTAAATGTAAAAGTTAAATGAAACTTTAAAAATTCAAATTATCAACCAGAAATGGCTAGAATATTAAACGGAGATTTGCAGGGTGTCACATTATACAGATCCTGTTATTTAACAATTTTTGTGATATTTCATGACGTATAACAGGTATGGCCGGCTTTTAGGCCTGGGCCGTACCATTTCAAATGGGCCTCAGCCCATCTAAACAAATAACAAACATGACAGGCCGAAACTAAGCCCAGAGTCAAGCTAGCATGGCCCGAGTACAACACAACAGACGCGGATCGGTGGTAAGCCGCTTTCGTAGGCCCTCTACGGATCAACTAACATCCGTAAAAGGGAATTCACGTCCGCAAAACACGATCACCACGACCCCTTGCCCGACAGGGGTCCCACTCTGGCCGTTACGATTATAGGTGAAATACTAGAAAACCCTAGTATTAGACCCCTATAAAAGGAGTCCTCAAACACACCCTAAAGGTACAATATACTAACTCATTTTTACACACACATACTCTGACATTCTCTGACAACATGATTTCTTACTCTCATGCTGGAGTCTAATCGTGGGGTCCGTCCCTATGGTGAGGCTAACGGTTTACCTTCAGTTGTGCAGGAAATCATCTCAATTACTTGGTTTAGTACAAGATCCAACCCATCAACAACTTATTGGCCCAATCCAATAAAATTCTCAGATCCATCTTATACCCCATCACACTTTTTGTACTAACAAATTGGCACCATCCATGGGACCCAGTACATAACCACGTTCCTAGAAATACTCACCATGAGAACACATTCAGGCCCCTCTCGTACCGCACATGCGTCCGCCGTACGAAACACGGTTAGAAGGGAAAAAGAAATATCACAAGGAAATCTGAATGGGCCCGTATCTGACGCGACCTTGAGGGAATATTATGATAAGCATTACAACTAGTTGTTGCCGATCCTAGCCAAGAAAATGAACCAAGAGAAGGTACAGCAAGAAAAACTCAAGGCAGTGAAGGCCCGTCTCAACTTTGAGGAGGTCTCACAGCACTCTGAGTCAGGAACACTAAGCAGAGGAAGGGACCTTAGAAAAAGGCTCAGATCAAAACGTATCCGCAGCGTGTCCAAAAGCCCTAAACCAAGACGCGGCCATCCGAATCACCAAGGAAGAGAGGTCCGAAAAGAGAAACGGTATTCAAAAGGCTAGAGAAGGGTGTGTTCCACAGGTTAGGAGACAAGGAGAAGAGCATGTCCGCATACTCAAACGATTCAAGGCATCAGCCATACCACAACAGTCACAGGGATACCGAAAGTTGTTACCAAAGTTCTCGCTCAAGAAGAATGAAACCTGCTTCTAAGAAACATCATAGTAGAAGAGCATCCTCACGCAGGACGGAAGCACTGTCAGAAAGTGAAGAAAATGCAGGATGACACTAGAAGTCAATGTCAAAAAAGCAAAGATCAAGCATTGAGGATGACGATTTATCCCAACCATGGGTATGCGAGGAAATGGATCCGTTCACTCCCCGCATCCGCTATTTTGATCTCCTAAAAAAGACCCGGATGCCAAATAATGTCAAAATGTATGACGGAAGTAACGATCCGAAAGATCATTTAAAAATCTTTCAAGCAGCTGCAAAGGTGGAACATTGGGCAATGCCAATATGGTGCCACATGTTCAATTCCACACTTACCGGGTTCGCTAGGGTATGGTTTAATGACCTACCTCCAGAATCTACAAATAGCTACAAGGATTTAAAAAAGGCATTCCTGGCGAATTAGCTTCAACAAAAGAAGTGCATCAAGGATCCGCTAGAAATCCACCACATCAAGCAGAAAGAAGGGGAGTCCACAAAAGATTTCATGCAAAGTTTTAAAGCTGAAAGTAGGCATGTCAAAAGAGCTCTAGATTGCTTGAGAATCTCCAGATTCATGCACGGAATCACCAACCCTAAGCTCATTAAGCGTCTGCATGTTAATATTCCAAAGTTAGTGGATGAAATGATGAGGGTGACAACAGTATTCCTTAAGGGAGAAGTGGCAGCTTTAAATCAAACATGGAAAAAGGTACTTCCAGTATGGAAGCAGCACGAAGCTGTAAGAAAACAGAATTTCAACAGAAGAGGAGATTACCGAAACTAGCAGAGGTCCGAGCGAAGGCGTGACAAGTTCACCCTCCTCACAAAATCTCCAAGAGAAATTCTAGCTTTGGATAAAGGCAAGTTCAAGACTCCGCCACCAATGAAGACTCCTGTAGAAAAAAGAAATAGCAATAAGTTTTGCGATTTCTATAACAACTCAAGAATTTTCATCAAATGCAAAAGCTATTTTACTATTATCACAATTGTACGGGGAAATTTTTCGCTTTATTACATTACTTGTATTGTCAATATCTCAATATATAATGTAATTTGCATAACTAAAGTA
>BQNB010027259.1:0-55939 GCA_026074375.1 Tanacetum coccineum | reverse complement strand
GAACAGTAACAGTGGGTTAGAATTTATAAAAACACTTTTTATAAATTTATTTATTGAAATCGTATATAGTTCGTATCTCCTTCGTTTTAATTCAGTTTTTAGTGATTCTTATACGCACGGATTCGTAATTAAAAGTTTTATCCAAAAACGCACAGTTATGAACAGTAACCCTTTTTATAAAATTTCTTTTATAAAAACACTTTTTATGTATTTAATTAATGTAAACTTGCAAAAAGCATAATTCGTTCATTCTAATTCCGTTTTTCGAGTTTTTTATATGTTTGGAATCCTCATGATATGTACTATCATCATAAAATATTTATAAGTTTATATCAGACCTGTAGCAATAAGGGTTTTTATAAAATAACTTTTATAAAAACACTTTTTATATATTTAATTACCGTAACTTGCAAACGTCATATCTTCTTCGTTATTTTAGGGTTCTTTACATGTACGATCCTTATGAAATGTACTATTTTTATAAAATATAAAATAAAAGTCTCATTACATGAATTTAAATAGTAGATTTGAAAGTTTTAGATAATTAATTATATAACTTTGTTTTATGTACTTTTAAACTAAATAAAGTTACCACAAATCCTCTAGTTTATAAATTAACATCTCTTGTGTATAAATTAAGTCCTTTAATTAGTCCATAGTGATTGTCCATTCCAAAGTGTCCTTATAATCTTTGCTCATAACTTTTGTAAATAAAACTTTCAATACAATTTAATTTACAAACTAAACTTATAAATTAATTTCCACTTATATAAGATGTGTACTTCCGTTTTAAAGCATTATTTCACCAACATAAATAATAAATTCGAATCATACATGTCCTTGTAATATTTCATAACTCATAAAAATGAACCTAGGTGGTGATTAACATATATATCAAGTATGTAAGCATGAAATTAAATGAATGGAAATGTTAAAGCTTAAATAGACCTTAGAGATGCGTAGTAGGATGACGAACACAACCTTACACTTAAGCTTAAAACCAATAAAGCAAACCCAAGATCAAAACCCTAATGAGAAAACCCTATTTCTTGTATACTTCTTGCTAAATCACAAACCCAAGCTTCCAATACCCTTGAATGATCTTAGATATACTTAGTAACAATGCTTGAACACTTGGAATACTTTAGAATGAAATTTTATATGAAAACCCTAGATAATAATTTTGAGCTGTGGGTTTTCTTATGTTAGGAGAGAGTTTTATGAATTTTTCTAGTGAATGAGAGAGTGTGTGTGATAACTGAGTATGTTACTTGCCTTTTAAAGTAACTAGCATGTGCATTAACTTTAAACTAACTCTAGTTAAGTTGCATGGTTAAGGTACATGGTGTAAGTGTTCTCCTCCTCCCTAGGAGGAGGGAGGCTTCTCATTAGATGCAAGGTACCTTTGATGCGCTAATCTTTATAAACATGTGTAATGTGGTACACTTATGGGGCTTATAGAAGTAAAATAGTGAGTTTAAGTTATTTATCATGTGTATATAACACACATCCGGCCCTATGGCTTATTTCGTTGATAAATAAGTTAGTTTTTGTGTAGTGGGTATAATTGTGGGTATTTGTTTGAGTATAGATGTGTATTGGTGCTTCCGGGTATGCCTAAATGTAATTTATTGCGAAACGTAAGCGTTTTACGTAACCAATAAAAATAAAAAAGGAAAAGTTATAAATTACACTCTTAAAAATTATATAACACTTGCTTGACGTAAACTTTTATTCGCTTGATGCCCGTTTACGTTGAATGTTGATTTTTAGTTTACAGGATTTAACTATACGATAATAATTAAAAGTGAACGCGTAAAACTCTAAAAATAAACAATGAAAATAATTGAGTCGAGAAATGACCTGAAATAACGAATTGTTATAGTCTTCCCCCGTTAAAGGAGCCTTGTCCGTAAGGCTCAAGATGCGGCACTTGTCGAGGGTGTGGTTTTTGTGAAGAGTTGCAGATACTTCTTCCGGAATTGATCTTCACGTTCCCATGTAAACTCAGGACCTCTATGGAGTTCCATCAAACTTTGATGATGGGGATACGGCTTTGCTTTAACCGCTTGACTTCACGATCCATAATTTCCACTGGTTCTTCAACGAAGCAGAGTTTATCATCAATTTGTATTTCATCCAACGGAACTGCCAACGGCTCGTCGGATAAACACTTTTTTAGATTGGATACATGAAACGTGCTATGAACCCTGCTTAACTGTTGAGGGAGTTCGAGTCTATAAGCAACGGTTCCTACTTTGGCTAACACCTTAAAAGGTCCAATGTATCTTGGGTTTAATTCCCCCGTTTGCCAAAACATACGACCCCTTTCCAAGGTGATACATTTAACATAACTCGGTCACCAACTTGAAATTATAAAGGCTTACGCCTCACATCGGCATAACTCTTTTCGCGATCACAAGCGACTTGAATTCTTTGCTTGATTTGGCCAATCTTCTCGGTTGTCTCATGAATAAGTTCTGGACCGGTGAGCTGAGCGTCCTCGACATCGGCCCAACAAACAAGTGATCGACACTTCCGACCATAAAGTGCCTCCCATTTGGGTGGATTAGATTCAGAGATCCATTGATTTTGAGGACGTCGCAATAAATTCCTATTTCTATGGCTAATTTTAGTGTCGTACGCGGATCACGGCTGTAATGCCTGTATAATTTTAGTTCAGGTCAATGAGTATAGCACTGAGGGCACTCCCGGGTTTAACCAAATTTTCTCTAGTCGTGTATTAACATTCAAATCAAAATGGATTACATTAAATTATTTTGAGAATAATTTATGGTCTTTGTTTATTTGTATTTTTAGTCGATTACGTGAAGTGTTTAGTTTCGCGATAAATTGCATTTTGGCATTCCATGAACTCACCAAAATTTTCTACGCTTCAACAAATTCCCACCATTTTATACCTTACATAACCATTTACCTCCAATTTGTTTTCAAAATAAGTTGTTCATCAGTATTATTATCTTCCTTTATGGCTGGATATGTTGCTCAAAAATGATACGTAAGAAAATAATGAGATTAAATCTTGCATAGTTGGTTTTGTACAAAGCATCTAAACCCTTAAAATACCTAGCTAGCAGTGTTTCGCGCTTTAGACCAAAGACCAGGACTTCTACCGTAGTGGTCTTTCCTTAAAGACCCTCATCTTGTTCTAAGACCAACTATTGCAAACTTGTGAAACAATCTGTGACCCTCTTTATATGATGCATAGTTTAACACAACTTAGATATGTCAAGAATCTTAGAGAATACTCAAAATTTCAAGAAACAAAAACCACTCCTTTGACTTTGGCTTCTCTTTTCTTTAAGCCCGTGCTCATAGTGTTAGATTACGGAAGGAAATCTTTATTTCAATGTCAAAAATTTCCCATTGGTATCCAAACTACGCGGTACATCTATCGTTGTAAGATATTCAAGATGTTTATCCAAGGCATTTGGTTAACCATCTTTCAAACCTGTATTTGTCATGATCACACACCCCATCGAGGGCTCCACCACCGGCCAACGCACTTGTCACATCGATCACGCTGTTCACAAGCTCCCATCCAGTGCGCAATAGGAGAAAAAATCCGTCAGAGAGTCTATTCACTGAAGCACCTGACTCCGCTTTGCGCTCCTTTAAGTCACCTATTACCCAGCTCGGGCTTTACCGACCTTTCAAGTGATCTGTTCTCTTCGTAACACATCACAAATATCACCTCTAAACGCTATCATATATAACCCGACTCTAACTCTAGTAAAAACTCACTCCAAATTTTATCTTTTCATTTCACTCGAGTCCTCCCTTTACCCCTGCATATGCCCCTTAGTTCGCTTATAGCAAAATTCCCAACATTTAGCCAGACCCACTGTCTCTCCTTCCTATACCTCTCCCCCCCTACACCCCATACTACCACCACACCAATCCCGCGACCTCCATAAAACACGCGCGCCTCCTGACCCTACACCCTATGGTCCTCCTCCACCCCATACGACCACATCAGAGATATGATACGTTTTGATGCGATTATGAGCTCTCTTATAGCTTGTTGAAAAGAGATTCTCCATGTTTGGAGGACCTTTGCAACTTGGTTTTGTACTACACTACACCATTAATCCTAACCTTTACTTGTTCCTTTGACCAAAGACAAAGACCAATGACTTCCCTAAGACCCTCATGGTGTCCCTTGACCAAGTAAACTCATCCTTGACTAGCTTAAGACTATATATGAATGTATACTTGCAAGTATACACATAGGTAACAAAAACACTTAAACAAAAATCAAACCATTCTCCCTTTTTCCTCTTTGTTGGTCACGGCAAGAAACACAAACACAAACCCTCCATAAATTTTTATTCTACAATATTTACAAACACTTACACATCATTCCTAAGATATACTAAGATGATTTGAAGCATTGGTTAACCATTTGCAAGTGTGGAAACAAGAAAAGGAAGATTAGGGTTTCTAGTTGGATTAGGGTTTTGGAAAGTTGCAAGCTTTGGTTTAAAGTCTAAACAAGGGTTTAGCACACATTTTTCATCATCATACATCATCACTAAGGTTACCTAAAACCTTTATCTTTTCATTTTCATGATTATATGTATATATGATGTTTACTTAGCAAAATCACCATTAGGACCTTTTTAACATGTAAAATGTATTTTACTTGTTGTCATTATTTTGTACACTTATTCATAAGATATGTTGTTGATAACATCATGTTAAAATGGACACATAAGTATTTTACACTCTTGGTTAAGCATAAAAAGGTGTATGTACAAAATTAGGGTTTTAAAGGCTTTTTAATATGTTACAAGTAAAAGTATGGCAAATGGCATGTTAATCTTGTTTATGGACTTTTGGCTATGTTATATGAACACTAAAATAAGGTTATATTGGAAGAATAACTTTTGTACACCCATGGTTTATGTGTAAAAATGGTTATGTATAAAATAGTGATTAAAGGTTACTTATGAAATTTATGGTTTAAAAGTATTATTATGGACTTGGTAATTTGGACATATGAGGACAATGATGGACTAATGGACTTTAATATATGTATGACATATAACATATATGGTATATAAGACTTGTGGTAGATTACAAAGTTAAAAGTATAAAAACAAAGGTTAAATATAGACTTAATAAAGTCATTCAATGTTTCTGTCCAAAATTCGAATATAAACATATCTACTTTATGTTTTTATAAAATACTACATCTCAAGACGAATCCGGGCATGTAAGAAACTTGAAAAACGGATAAATAACGAAAAAGTTACGGTAAAAACAAGTTATACGATAAATAAACGGATTTATAAAAGAATTTTTATAAAACAATTTATAAAAATTATATAAAACAGCAAGTTTAGTATTTTTAACAGATTACACATATTTTTAGGATTCCAAAATGATAAGAAACGAAAATTTTCAATTAATAACGAATGAGTTATGAATTTTGCGAGTTTACGACAATTAATACTTTTATAAAACTATTTTTATAAAAGTTACTGTTCATGACATAAACATTTATTTTTGTAAACCTCATAAATAGATAGAACTTTCCATTATGAGAACGTGCTCAAAAGAATCGCTAAAAACGGAGCTATAACGAATAAAATACAACGTTTACGGGTTTTACGATAACTAAAACTATAAAAATAACTTTATAACTGGCGTGAACAGTAAAAGGTACAGTTCATCAGGGGACTAAAAATATGAAAATGTCAAATTATGATAACTCGTCATAATATGAAAGCGTGGGCATAAGAAACGTCAAAATCGGGCTTAAAACACGAAAGTTACGCCAGTTTTTCTACAATGGCAATTATAAACGTTTTAACTTATTAAACACAATTTTACCAAAACAATTAGATAGTGATTAGCTATATAGAATGATATATGGTAGTAGTTACATAATATGATTAGTACTTATACAACCTTAAATTAAATAGGTTGCATCTGACGATTTACGTGACGCGTTATTTGTGATATACTTGTTATTCGGTCACTCAAGGTGAGTTCATAGCCCCATGTTTTACATGCTTTTGTTTTATAAGTTTTTGGGGTGAGAAACATGCATTGTTTTACAAATAGGACGCAGGTGTACATTTTATCATGATTACGTGTTTGCCTAAGTAGCGATAACCCACTATGCCCATTATCATGAACTGTTAATTACTTTGTGTGAGCGCGAATGTTATAAATAGATCTATTCGGGATTGACATCCCCATCCGGGTGAGTAGCTCTCACTGGTGTCACGGAGTGAACCAACGGATGTATACCATGTCGGATTTGGGATGTTGCGGGTTAGAACATCATCAAGAGCAATGTTAGCAATTTATATTACAATTCATACATGTCAAGCTTCAGTGTCCTGAGCTTAGGGAAACATAATTACACTTTGTGATGTTTGCATCTGTTGCACTATCATACACTTGGAAATCTTGCGGTCCTACATTATATTTACATAAACTTATGAATTCACCAACTTTATGTTGACGTTTTAAAGCATGTTTTCTCAGGTCAATGAGGCACGAGGTGCTAAGGATACATTGGGGATACTCTTTTGGGGAGTCATGCATAAAATATTTGGAGTCATTACATCTTGGGATTTTTGTTATGATCTAAAATCTTTGTTATCAAATGTTGAATAATTTAAGTTGTTGCGCTTTGTATAAAACAATTTCAATAAATCCAGTGTATCGTATTTTAAACGACTCTTTTAGAGGTCATTTCATATCTTGTGCTATTGATCTATGAAGTAACACTCCCGGACTCATTATTCCGGTGCGACCCTATTTGGGGGTGTTACAGATTGGTATCTAGAGCCAAGGTTATAGAGAACCAGGTCAAATGTTTTTACTTGTACTATAACCATTTTCAAATAATGCATCATACAAAGGGATTTTCATGGGACATTCACTTATACATTACTTGTTGCATTAGTTGAGTATACTAGATGCTGCATGGTTCATATACGTGTTTATAATATATTAAGTATATTATTATGGGTCTTATATATGTACTAATGTAAACTCTGTCTGAGTGTTATAGATCCTGTCATGTCTGCTTCATCCACAGTCACCTACACATTTATCTACACTGATTTCGAGCCAGGGAGAGTCTTCTGGGGAGCTAATGAGGAGCTATGGTATGTGTTTAATTGCACATACTTTTTACCTAATAAAACGACCCCAAATGACCAAAAACGGATATAAAAATGCCAAATATATGTTTGTTTTATGTTATTTACTGTGCAGGTATCGGATATTAACATAAGGACCAAAACAAAACCAAAACCGAGCACGGGAATAGAAAGAGCGTGAAAAGTCAAAGTCAACAAAGTTAAAGTCAAAAGTCAAAGACGAAACCTATATCAAAGAAATGTTAGATAGGCCAACCCGCACCCATCTAATGGGTCGGGTCAGCCCATTAAGCTCATATCATAAGCCTTAAAGTTTTATAAAAGGCCCAAGTATATTAAACCATAAATCGGCCCATTAACTAAAGCCCATAACCACCCTTAACAACCGTTAGTCCACAACACCACTAAAATGTTTACACAATTAGTCCTTAAGGACTAACATTGTGTCACACCCCACCAAGGCGGAACCGCGAGGTGTAACATATTAATAAACATCACACAAGATGATAGATAAAACACCATACATAATTTAGATAAAAGAAAATTATTCGAATTACAACAATACCAAATACAAGTTTAAAGAGTACAAAAGTCAACAAAAGTTATTTTTCTTCCGAACATGGATCACTCAAAAGACAATAACTTGGAAGAAAGTAGACATCTTGAACATGTCCAAGAGCAAGTACACTAAATTTCCACCTTAGGAATGTCACCTGAAAAGCATGATAAAAACGGTCAACTATCGAAATAGTTGGTGAGTTCTCAAGTTTATGTACACCAAATATAGTTTTATAAAAGAGTTGATGTCCGATAAAAGTTTGCCAACTCAATGGAAAATTATCAAAAACAGTTGTCCACATCGAAATCAATTTCCAAACAAGTTGAGAGTCCAAAACAAATCAATGTATATGTATGCTATAGAGATTATGCGAGGCACTACTTAAACGTATTCAGCCTACCGTTCCAACATCCAATCAAGTTCCAGTTTGTATGAGTTGGCACAAACACTTATACTATGCAAACCCTTGATTCGGGGAGTGAGGAGGGGCTAATCTCCTAATAGCGATATCCATAAGTACTAACGTCTCAATCCCGTTGAGAGGGGAAATGAGTTAAAAGTAGTGGCGGGTTCCAAGCATACACAACATACATAATAAGTTCAAGTTCAAACAAATGCGATTCCAAAACAAGAGTTCCAAACACGTTCTACAATTTGCAAAGTTCAAAACCAGTTCAATAAGTTTAGTTGTTTCAAGTATGCTCGAATGTTTATAAAACATAAAAGTACGAGTATAGAAATTTAATAAAAATACATCATGCTTTCCACCCCAAAACAGTTAAAATATGCAAAAAGAGGGGGATGTAAGAAACTCACCAAAATGGAGATACCAAGATGAGAGTAACGAAGAAAAGCGGTGATGACAAATCTCAACCGCGACCTATTAATAATAATAATATATTATTAATATTCAATTATGTAAAATATGCAACTCATTGTAATTACGTTATATGCATGTCGATTCGTACATTAGGAATCCATGAGACTACACTTCGCTTTTTATTTCCATTGGTTATCCATTTTCTGAAAATTGCACCGTTTTACTAGCAACTAGTTATCGTTTAACGACTTGCCAAACAACCTCAACACTTGCTTATACTCCATCTCCAGGTTCCTATGTATATTGAATTACTACTATGTTTGCCCCAAAGATTCTAAGCAAGTTTTACCTTTCGTAAATACTAGCACACTATAACTAGTTTAAAAAAACAGGCCTGCAGAAAGTTATCACAATTTGGCAACACTGTCACCCTAAAACATTTATTACAATCTGAAAAAAATACAGGAGGTCACAGCACATCATGTAAATCCTCAGATTAAATTCGTCTCAAAAATAGGTAAGTTTTGACCAGCCTGCAAACAGCATCTTACAAAACGAAATTCTGGACACCAACACAGTTTTTAGCACTTAATCTTTACCAAAAGTTTTGACTAACTTTTATACCTTGAAAATCGACGAGGCCAAGTTCGTTGGAAAGTAGACTCGAAGTAGATAACTTTAGGGTCCTGAATGTTGGGTTTTATGATCTAATTAACAATTAAATTAACACGAGTACGCAGCGGAATAAATGGTCACGTGTAGAACACAATAATTAACAAGATAGAAAACATGTACCTTTAGCACTCAACATACACCGATTAAAGGTAACCGTAAACACCGTCTTCTATATACGCGTGTGTATAATACCACGCAAAACCACCAAGAATCAAAGTATGATTCCTCTAAGCTACACACACTATACGTTCTTTAGCAAACAATTAAGTATGCTAGTACTAGTAGTGATAAGCAATAAAACCACCACTTTCTCGTAGAAATCAACGATTGAAACCTTCGTGGTTTTTCCCCTTGGATTCGAACCAACACAAGAACCGAAAAACCCTTTTGAGTTTTGTTGATCGAATTTAAAACAAATGAGATGGAGAGAGATTAGGGATTATATTTTCAAGGTACATTTTAACAATGAAATCCCTTAACCTCTATTATAGGGCTAAACTCTGTCCCTTACAAGAAAAACCCTCTCACCGTTCTTCATAGGGGTTTATGCCAAATAAAAAGAAAACCTTACTTTCTTTTCCTTTAAAAGCGCATATAATAACTCATTAAATATTGTAACTTAACTATTTAACATAAAGTTATCTTATCACATAAATAATTACAGTTAATATATTCCTTTTAATGTTTTACGTATTAACAGCGTGCGTACCCGCTTACTCGAATAAATAATCCGGACATATATTTAATTTTCATACTTGGACATATTCCAACAGCTCCCACTTGGACATGTATGAATAATATACGTAAACATTGGTAAGCGGCTAGCAACACGCCCAACTCCCAAAAAACATCCCGAGTGGTGGTTTTCACAGCATGAACAAATGATTTATGAATTTAAATCTTTTGTTTTGATACCAGTCTTTAAATTGGATAAGGATCAATGTCATTCCATATTAACGATTCTATTTCTCATATATGAAGTAACCAAGATTACTGAAAATCAATGAACCGTAAACTTCTTGAGTTTTCAGGTACGGCCATACACACATCTGATTATTTCTATGAGGGGCCCATGGTATCCTTCTTCTTCAACAATTGAAAGGAACAAAATTCTGATAAATGACGTACAAGATCCATCATCATGTGGCATAAACCATTCTCGACAAAGCCCTTCTTATTCACCTATTCAGGACAACTTAAACTTAAACTAATATCAAGAAGAATAGCCACTATGCTAAACCTACTTGCACTCAAGTCTAAGGATTTAAGTAAATAAAATCACGTACAAGACTCACTGATGACGTCGATCCATAAAGTGATATTCTTGTGGCGGGGAAATCCAATATTCATCTTATGAATATCATGTGAGTTTGGTGGACTTATCCTTAATATCTGTAATATCACATATCTATAATATCACCAATCACTCAGAATTGTCTTAGTTTAACAATATTCCCATATTGTTAATCGACAACGGATTAATTTTAGAATAATACATTTATCATTCATGGATTTAAACATGCAAATATAGGACACAATTTATAATATAAAATAAAAAATACCAACTATCATTATCATAAAATAAAATGGTTTTTCATCCCTTATCCCAATACTATAAACACAGATCACAGTATAACTACTAGCAGGTAACGAAGCCAGCCCCAATTTGCCCCTAGGGCATGTTGAGTAAGCTTCCTATTTGATGAAAGCCTTTGTAAAAGGATCAGCTAGATTGTTATCTGTGTGAACTTTAAGTATCCTTATTCGCACCCAGTCAACAACACTCGGAACATAAATGAATAGCCGTCATTGATAGTGGTCCTGTGGCCCTTTCAGAACAACGCACCGGTTAATTAGCATCTATGAACTGCACTGAAATTGTCGCAGTACATATTCAAAGGTTCATTTATCGTTGGTACAATACCAAGCCCTGAGATAAATTTCCTAATCCAAACAGCTTCCATGGCAGCTTCTGACGCAGCTATGTATTCAGATTCTGTAGCAGACATTGCAGTGGTACTTTGCTTGGAACTCTTCCAATCCACTGCGCCTCCAATTCCAAAACGAAAACTTATCTTGTCCTGAGACTTAGTTTCATCTCTATCATCACGAAATCAGCATCGCAATGAGCATTTCAACTCTAAGTTCTGGTGCTAGGATTTCCACCATAAACCAAAGACATAACTTAGATTTCTTAATAACTTAAGAATGTATTTCACACAGCAGTGAGTTCACCTGGATTCTGTTGAAATCGCTTGTCATATATCGTGAACGCAACATCAGCGTCCTATGCACCTAACCGCATACATGATGGACCCTACAGCCGAAGCATAAGGTACATTCTTCATGCGATTCACCGCATTAGGTTTTTGAGCACCTTGTGATTTGTTTCAGTCCAAGTCTTTCTGCATGGGCATATGACCACAGGTTGGATATTATCCATTTTATTTATATCGCGTCAAGATCATATCCATGTAAGCATTTTGACAAAGTCCAATTAATCGCTTTGATCTATCTCTGTAGATTTTGATTCCAAGAATAAATGCTGCTTTCCCCATAATCCATCATGCAAAACACTATGTCCAAGATAGCCTTTAACACTTGTAAAACTAGGAATGTAGTTTCCCATGATGATTATGTCATCAACAAACAAATGAGGAAATGTAACATTCTCACACTAGCCTTTTGCGATATACACATGGCCTCATCAAGATATTGAGTAAATCCAAACCTTTCTGATTTTCCTCATCAAATCTTTTGTTTCCAGCTTCTTGATGCTGCTAAGACCATAAAATGGATCTTGTTGAAGCTTGCATACTTTCCTGGATGATTAGGATCAACAAAACCTTCAGTTGCAAACCATATAGATTCTATTCATCAAGTAACCATTTAAGAAGGCTATTTAACCATCCATATTCCATCATCTCCTAGTAATATTATAGCCACTATAGAATAGAGAATCTATTACTCTAATGTCAGCGACAGTTGAGAACGTTTCTTACTCATATCACCGCCGTAAGTTGAGTGTAACCCTTTGCTACAAACGAGCGTTTATAGACGTGTACAATACCCATCCAAGGCAGTCTTTTTCTTATAAAAATAACCACACTCCTCCCACGTCCTTACAACCAGGATGAAGGTCTACCAGGACCCATACCATATTGACCATCATGGATTGTATTTCCTTGTTCCGCATTCATAGCATCAATCCAACTTATAGATTCCTGAATCCAACATTGCGGCTTATAGCTAAGACGGGTTCATTAAATCCCTAGACTACTCCTCCACCACTAACATTTAGACAATAAGTGGTTTGGAGCTCGATGCGGTCATACGGAACCTACGAATCGAATCACTTCCTCTTGTGGTGGTTCAAAAACCCTCCACCTCTTAGGAATGTTGCTTAAGTGATTTCAGAAGGTTAGTATCTTCTTCTAATCTTGAATTTCTTCAAGATCTACCAACCCCTACCGCCCTCCCACTGATTTATGACTTATGAGACGCTTCCTCAAAGAATTTAGCATATCTTGCGAACAACAATTTTGTTTTCATGGAAATATAAATAGTAACCCATCGTTTCCTTTGGGTATCCTATAAAGATAAACTTAACAGATCTTTGTTCGAGTTTATCAGGCGTATCTCTCTTCACAAGAGCCTCACATCCCAGACCT
The DNA here is from genome assembly GCA_026074375.1 of Tanacetum coccineum. NCBI lineage: Eukaryota > Viridiplantae > Streptophyta > Magnoliopsida > Asterales > Asteraceae > Tanacetum > Tanacetum coccineum. The sequence continues at coordinate 43,069 of BQNB010027259.1, read as the reverse complement.
TTAAGTAAGACAAGTTTGAAACTTTTTTTCCATACCACAGTTCATAGTGTCTTCATCTTACCTTCTTAGTTTGGAACCATATTGAGAATGCGTGTTGCTAGAATCTAGAGGCATAATCCCAAAAGGATAAAGGCAGACATGAAATTTCATCATAGATTAGCACCATATCTATAAAGTACGGTTTCTCCTCCTCAGACACTCCATCTGATGTAGGGTGTAAGTATAGGAGGAATAAGCGTTGAAACAAATTCCCATTACTTTAGATAATCTTTAAACTCTTGTTGTCTAATGTATCCGCCACCCCGTTTCTGATCGTATTGCCTCTAATGTGTCATCCCGATTAATTTTTCACTTCAATTTTTAAACACTTTGAAACGTTTCAAAGGCCTCATGATATGTTTAAAAAATAAACATTACCGAACACTATAATCCTTTTGTGACTGTAATGATCGTAGCTAGCACCTTGTCTTGAACATGTCTAAGGTGACCACATACATCAGTATGGTATTTATTCCAAAAGATCTTTTTTGCCCTTTTCGTTACTATGAGGAAAGGTTTCTTGTCATACTTTCCAGATAAACAAGATTTCCGGATTTATTAAAGAGATTTCATCATTGTTTTACTTTAAACAGCCCATCTTGTTTCAGCTTTTTAATAACGTTTCTTTGTTTATATAGAAGACGGACAGTGCCATAGATAATGGAGTCCAAGTTATCTACTCTTTTATTGCTAACAGATATAAATAGAATTAAACATTTGGAACAAGATCTGCATATCAATTTCATAACATACCATTACGAAGACAGCATTAAAATAAAGAACAACACCATCTTTGAATCTGACAATTCCACAATCCTAAAACATTGAACAAATCCAATTGTCACCAAACGAAAACTGAGAAACTACACCTCTATGTTATAGTAGGTGCAATAATGACAATTGTCTCAACAAATCACAAGAGGCCATTAGTAAAACTAAGACAAAACTTTCTGATTGCTTCTACTTGTGCACGAACACCATTGCCCCACGTACAAGTAAAGAATCCTCGTTCAGTTCAGCTTCTTTTTCAATCCTAAATCCCTGTTTTGTGTTACAAATAATAGTACCACAACTAGTGTCATACACCCAGGATTTAGTAGGAAAAGAAAATAATTCTATTATGAAGACATCTGAAGAACTGGCAGTGCCAACTTGCTTCCCTTCTTCTTAATCAACTCAGCAAGGTAAGCAGGACAATTCCTCTTACATTGACCTACCTCTATACAGTGGTGGCAGGTGTCATCCTTAGCTGGGTGCTCTTTAGCAGAAGGCTTAGGGTTTTTTAGGCTTAGGGATATAAAACTTAGTTTAAACCTTGTCCCTTTGCAATAAGCTTTTACCCTTACATTTAAATTTAAGCGATGTCTTATTGGATTCTTGATTTTTACCAACCTTTTAACTCATGCGATTACTTGGAGGTTTTCAGCCTTTTTAGGTAAACCTTTTTTATACTCAATGAGCATACTAGAGCATGTAGTTTCACCAACTGTCCCCTTCCCCATGTTATGCTTATTGTAGTGAGGCCATTCAAGATTAAACCAACACTAAGCTCTTGTGGGAGCACATAATCAAGACATTCCAGTTCCACATAATTCTTCATCTAATGACATATGGGCCAACTGGTTTTCCCTCATCCAGTTTGCAAGCATGGAAAGTTTGGATCAGGTCAAACCACTCCACTCCAACTTGTTTCTCAAACATGGATTTAAGCTCCTGAAGCATTTCATAATGTGAGGAATTTTCGAATTGTCTTTAAAGTTCAGGATCATACTTTCGAGCATAAGTACAAGTCCTCCTCATTATGAATCATCATACCGCATTCCCTTGCGCAAGTACTCTCAAAATCGGTAGGTGAAGTAAAAAAACAAGAGAAATAGTTGTTCAATGACAAACAATTTCCTTTCAACTCTCAAGACTAATCTTAAGTTGATGAAACCAGTCATTGAAATTATTTCCAGAACTTTCAAACATCGACCTGAAAGCCGAATGGTTTATGTTTTAGACATGTAGTTGCCATTTACAAACATAGTAAAGTTCCTACTTAGTATTTCGATAAAACTCCTTGAAGAAAATTTAACTACCCTCGTTTATATAAATAACACATTAATTTCCTAAGGTTAGGTAACCCAACTTACATACCCCCACCACATCAGTTTTGATCTGCTAGTGATGGTGTATCAAAAGGTAATCAACGATTGATCATCACAACTTTGCAATTCCATAAACCATATGGGACTTACTTTATGACAATAATATCTGTAAGCATGTTTCATCCCTAAAAAAAATCTATCCCAACGTGTCAACAGTCCTAAAACCACAACACGCTAAGTTTAGTCCAATTTTAAAAACAGTAATTAATTAACAACTCACCGTCCAGGGAAAGCGTATAATTACCTTGTATTGCAAATCTACATGCGTCTCACGCAAGAGTAAAGAGCTTCCACACCCCCCCCACCCCCCTTTAAACAAGTGTCTTATTAAATTAGATGCAAAAACTTGTTGAAAAAGTATTTTTATTTGACGTGTCAAAATATGTACGAAGAAGCAATGCATACAATCTTCGTAACATTTATTTTAATAAAAACTTTAACTCAATTAAGGTTTATTATTACGTATCGCATATTATCCATGTATCTTATACATAAATAAGTATACCTTAAATTTGACGATCAACGTTGTTTTACAATGTAAAATTTCTTTTTATTAATTCGCGGAAAAAGATTAAGTATGATTAACAATCATTCAAAACCCAAGCCAGGTTCGCGACTTCCGACATAGTATAACAAGGTAAGAGAAACTACAACGTAGTCAGGTATTATAGGTAATGAGTATCTACAAAGACAAAGTCATATGAGTTCTCCCCGATCCCTTATCCTTGCAACATATAATAGTACTTTTGCAATTACGTCATTGATAAAATCAAAATTTTAATTTTAAACACATTATGAACTATAAACTTCCTAGTCTAATCATGGGAATAGTAGTACACTGGATGTATAGCCGGATCCCATTTTAGACTTTGTAAATAATAGTACCCATGAGAAATCTTATTTCATAATCATAGTCATGTTTATTTTTGTTATTCAGAAAAACTCTTTCTTTTCTCACCAGTCAAGAACTTAAAATAAAACCACTAAACATCAACAAGTTAAATAACATTTATTTACAACACACATTAACAAAGTTAAGGAATGCAAAACATTAAATATGATCCAAAATTATCTAATCAAAAACATGCAATTATTCATATAAGGCTCCTTCGTCCTAAACAACCCGCCACATAGCACAATAAAACTTGTTTAACTATTTTTTAGGCCACCCAATTGATTCCACTAATAAGGGGTCTTCCCGAATTTTTTAATGAATCAAGGATCATACCAGTTAAGAAAATATTTAAAAATTAGTGATTTTAATCATATTTAAAACAAATCTTTTTTAAACCATAAAAAAGATTAACATATCTAATTCAATCCATGATAAATTTGCATTATTTTTATCATGGATCCTTAATAACAAATAACAAAAACTTAAAACAATTAACAATTATATAACAATTTTTATATAAAAGTTGTGCATACTACATATTAAGTTCAAGTTCAAGTTCAAGTTCAAGTTCAACACGATTCCAAAACAAGTTCAACACGTTCCACAAGTTTGCAAGTTCAAAACCAAGTTCAATAAGTTCAAGTATGCTCGAATGCTTATAAAACATAAAAGTACGAGCATAGAAATTTAATAAAATGCATCATGCTTTCCACCCCAAAACAGTTAAAATATGCAAAAAGAGGGGGATGTGAGAAACTCACCAAAATGAAGATACCAAGATGAAAGTAACGAAGAAAAGCGGCGATGACAAATCTCAACCGCGACCTATTAATAATAATAATATATTATTAATATTCAATTATGTAAAATATGCAACTCATTGCAATTACGTTATATGCATGTTAATTCGTACATTAGGAATCCGTGAGACTACACTTCGCTTTTTATTTCCATTGGTTATCCATTTTCAGAATATTGCGTCGTTTTACTAGCAACTACTTATTGCTTAACGACTTGCCAAACGACCTCAACACTTGCTTATACTCCATCTACATGTTCCTATGTATATTGACTTACTACTATGTTTGCCCCAAAGATTCTAAGCAAGTTTTACCTTTCTTAAATACTAGCACACTATAACTAGTTTAAAACATGCCTGCAGAAAGTTATCAAAAGTTTGGCAACAGCAGGCACCCTTAAACATTTTATTAAAATCTGAAAAAAATACAAGAGGTCACAAACATCGTGTACAATCTCCAAATTAAATTTCGTCCAAAAATATTAAGTTTTGACCCGCTTACACACAACATCTTTACAAACGAAATTCTGGACAGCCAACACAGTTTTAGCACTTAATCTTTTACAAAGGTTTTGACTAACTTTTACACCTTGAAAATCGACGAGGCCTAGTTCGTTGGAAAGTAGACTCGAAGTAGATAACTTTAGGGTCCTGAAAACCTAGAAAAGATTTTGAATCGACCATGTTATGACATCCGAAAGTTGACCCAAATTCAGATATGAAAACTGTCATTTTCATGAAAATTGCGGAAACTATTTCCTACTAGAATCGGCCATAACTTTTTCGTTTTTAGAAGTTAGAAGCTATAATTTATACCAAATCGATCATTGGAGCGATCTCTACAACTCTAATCACTAAAATCCCAGATTACATCACACTAAACCCGCTAATTTTTAGTCCAAACTTTCTGCCCTAATTAAGGGTTATAAAACTCTTTCAACCCACCACTATTTTGCACGAATTTCACATCCCACAATCTCAAACTAACCTACACTTTACCCTAAACCTATTTAACCATCCACAATCACCAACAACCTCACAAATATCACATCCATCCTAATCAATGGATTCCCAATTTCTTAAAATAGACATGCATGTACATAATTTTTTATAAGATTTTGAAAACTAAATAAAAAGGAAGAAAAGTAGCTTACAATGTAATCACAATAGAAGATAAATCAAAAACTATAAACCCTTGGGGGTTTATGAACTTGGCCGAACCAAAAGGGACCCTAAACGAACCCAAAATCAACTCTTTGTTATTCCAATCTTGTTAAAAACACTAAATCTTGAACCCTTGCAACACCAATTATACCCAATTTGATCAAAACCTAAAAAAATCAAGAATCAATAAAAATCAAGATTTTGAGTAACTTGATGTATGGTGATTTTTGTTTAAAAAGGATGATAGGGGTTTAGTTTAGGGATGATTTGGGAATGATTGGAAGCTACTTGGTGGAGTTTTGATGATGGTGGTGGTGGTTTGGGACTGCTGTCGAACGAACAGAAGGAGGGGAGAAAAAAAGAATCGTTGGTGTATGTGTTTTATAAAAGAAAGAGTAGGATTTATATAAGGGATAAAATCTAGAGTGTATCGACATAAAAAAAATATAAGGAATGTTTGGTTGGGTTAAGTAACCGGCCAAAGGGGGGGATGTGGGCTTGGGTTGTAGTATTTTTAAAAAAAACTTTTATTACATAGTTCTTGGGCCCAATTGTTAAGTTAACTAGTTATTTATTGTAAAAATAAAATTTTGACGCGGTTTCGGCCGAACGCGGGTAAAAGTCAAAAAATACAAAAATTGAAATAAATAAGCTTTCGAAGCAAAAATATGGAGTTGTTGATTTCCCGATCGATAAAACGGATAATTATCTAAAGCATGACTCGCGAATAATTAAAACGGCGATTTTTTTACTAAATCGACTAAAAATAGTCAAATAAATTCTATAAAATTTTAAAAATAGAATTTAAAGGCTCGAAAATAAATAGCGACGTGAAACACAAGGTGCACAGAGACAAGCGTTAAAAGCTAAAGTAATGCGACCACATAAAAGTGACTCCAAAAATAATCAAGAGAGTCAATTATCATACGTTTGCTTTCGGTTACTGACCTCAAAATTGACGGATGTCACAGTTTTCCCCTGTTAAAGGGAATTTCGTCCCGAAATTTTAGTTACTCATCCTAAGTCGTAGCGCGCGAACAGTTGTGGATACTTGCGCTTCATCTCGTCTTCTCGTTCCCAAGTAAATTCCGGTCCTCGTCGGGGATTCCAGCGAACTTTTACAATGGGAATCCGACTCTTTTTCAGCTTCTTGACCTCACGTCCATGATTTCCATAGGCTCTTCAACAAAATGTAGTTTGTCGTTGATTTTGACTTCTTCTAGCGGTACGTGCAAATTTACGTCGGCCAGACATTTCTTCGAATTTGACATATGGAATATGTCATGAACTCCCACAAGTTCTTGTGGTAAGCGCAACTGATAAGCTACTAGACCGACTCATTCGACAATCTCGAACGGTCCCACGTATCTTGGTAAAAGCTTGCTTCTCCTACCAAAACGTACCATGCCTTTCCTAGGCGACACCTTGAGTAGTACTTTGTCACCGACACTGAAAAATAAAATTTTGACGATTGTCGGCATAGCTTTTCTAGCGATCTCGTGCGGCTTTTAATCTTTCTCTGATTTGCACAATCTTATCAGTAGTCTACTGGACAATATCCGGTCCAAATAGCTTGCTTTCTCCTACTTTTGCCCAAGCTATGGGCATTCGACACTTCCTTCCATACAATGCTTCAAATGGGGCACGCTCGAGTGGTAGCTGTTGTTATATGAAAATTCTACTAACGGCAGGTGAGTATGCCAATTGCCGCCAAAATCAATTGCGCAAGCTCTAAGCATATCTTCTAGCATTTGAATGGTATGCTTACTTTGGCCATCAGTTTCGGGATGGTAGGCTGTACTTAAATCCAGTCTCGTTCCCAATGCTTTCTGTAGTGATTGCCAAAATCTTGATGTGAAATAACTATCACGATCAGATATAATTGACACAGGCACACCGTGCCTTGCTACGATCTCGTTGATGTATAATCTTTCAAGTCTCTCTATCTTGTAGTCTTCACGGATAGCTAAGAAATGTGCCGATTTAGTCAATCGATCGACAATGACCCAAATCGAGTCATGTCCGCTACTGGTTCGTGGTAACTTGTTTATGAAGTCCATTGTAATGTTCTCCCATTTATATTCAGGAATTTATGGTTGTTGAAGTAATCCCGAGGGTTTTTGGTATTCTACTTTGACTTTAGAGCAAGTCAAGCACTTGCTAACATACATAGCAATGTCCTTCTTCATTCTGGGCCACCAGTATAAGCCTCAAAGATCATAGTACATCTTGTCTGCTCCAGGATGTACATAATACCTTGTAGCATGGGCTTTATTCATTATCAAAGTTCTCAAATTTCCATAGACTTGTACCCAAATTCGTTCAGCAAGATATAATCCACCATCTTCTTTTCTCTCAAGCTGTTTGTCCAATCCCTTCAATGTTTATATTAGAGTGTTGACGCCTTTGGAAGCTTTGCTTTGAGCTTCCAGTATCCTAGCCTTAATGCTAGAGTGAATTGTCATGCTCATAGCTCGAGCTTGTCTTTATTTCAACCGTTCCTTCCTGATCAATGCATCAGCTACTACGTTCGCTTTACCTGGATGGTAGCGAATCTCGCAGTCATAATCGCTGAAAAGTTCTATCCATCGTCTCTGGCGCATATTTAATTCCTTCTGATCGAAAATATGTTGAAGACTCTTATGATCGGTGTAGATCACGCTCCTTGTTCCATACAAATAGTGTCTCTAGGTTTTGAGAGCAAATACCATTGTGCCTAACTCTAAATCATGAGTGGTGTAGTTCTTCTTATGGATTTTGAGTTGTCTGGATGCGTATGCAATTACCTTGTTCCTTTGCATCAGAATGCAACCAAAACCTTGATTCAAGGCGTCACAGTAAACTACAAAATCATCTGTACCCTCAAGAAGTGCCAGAATAGGAGCATCGCACAACATGTCCTTCAATGTTCGAAAGGGTGAGAGGTTTTGCAATCTTTGAGAAATTTGCGATAAATCGCCTGTAGTATCCCGCCAATCCTAAGAATGACCGGATCTCGGTTGGGGACTTTGGGGGCTTCCAATTCTTTACTGCTTCGATTTTACTGGGATCTACATGTATACCCTCACTGTTCACTACATGGCCAAGAAAATGAACCTCTTGTAGCCAGAATTCGCACTTCGAAAATTTCCCAAACAATTTCTCTTTTTCAAGCAACTCTAATATTAATTTTAGGTGAACTTCATGCTTCTCCTTGGACTTTGAATATATTAAGATGTCGTCAATAAAGACGATGACAAACTTGTCAAGATACGGCCTACATACGCGGTTCATAAGGTCCATGAATTCAATTTTCTTTTTTCCCCTTTGTCTTTTGATCAATCTTTGAAAGAGGCTTTAATTCAATAATGACTAGTTTAAGTAGGCCTAGGCCATCTCGAGTCTCTTCAATATCCTTAAACTCTACTCCTTTCTCCTTCTCTCTTGAAAATGCTTGGCGTCGCTCATGTTGAGAATAACCTGACTGCCGCCCTTATTGTTTTTTCACATCACCAAATATTGTAGAGTATGGTGTTTTTCGAGTAGTTTGAGTATCCCTTCCTCCTTCATTTTGATCATCAGATACCTACATTGTACAATCGGTACTATCTTTCTCCTTGTCGGTACTAACAATATGTATCTTCAGTACTAACCTATTGGTCTGTCATTACTAACTTCTTCCTTGTCATTACTAATGCTTTTGTTGATCAGTACTAATTACATTTTCAGCAATTCTCTTTCTCATCCACTACATCTCTGACCTCCCCACATCTTGAGCATCCTCAGTCTCCATATAATCCAATGTATCTTGAAAAAAACAGTCACTTCATCAATATGGATCTTTAAGACTGAAGGTTTAGTTTTGTGCAATACTTTCCTCCCCTTTAGGATAACATACTCTATTGATACAGTTTATTCTTTAAGGATCCTTTCCTTCCAATCATTGCTTCAATGAGACACTTTTCCTCCCATGCTCTGTTGTGTGTGATAATAGGTTTGGCTTGCTTCTCGCGCTTCTTGATCTTGCCTCAAGTATTGAATTTCCTTGGCTTGATCTGAAACCTGTGTACACAAAGAGATACAAAGATTATAGACACTTTGGAGTGTCATGTCACCCTCATTCCCTGAAAGGGATTTATCACTGGATGACTGACCTCCATGATTCCCACTAGAACTTTCTGGAATAGAATCAGGAATAGTAGTAGAAGGTGAAGGTCTAGGGGATGGTTCAGACTGAGGGTCAACATTAGCTATACACTTGGTGTAAGGAGGAGAGGTGTATGTTGTGCGTCAGATGGTCCTACCCGAAGGGGCACCCTCATCCATAGTTGGTTTGTACCAACATAGAACAAATAAATGTTTTGGGGGTGACCTTTCCCTGAAAAAAGATACCCCCATTTAAACCATAAAGGAAAAAACTTTACTTGTCAAAGCATTTACAAGAAAATGATCTAAAGGTACAGGTACATTCTCTAGCTGATTATCTAAAAAGATTGAAATGAAACGTGGGTACATTACAAAACTTCACTTAGCATCAAAATGACTAAGCATACCATCAAAAATTAGATTTTGGAAAAATTATATTGTTATAGAATACTGTAAACAAAATACCGCATTGGCAATGTTAGGGGAATTTGATCCCAAGAGGAGCTTGTTTGAACTGATACAATGATTCAATGTATAAATTGAAACCCACCATTGTGGTGAAAACAAAGCTTTGTTAATTGTTAACACAGATAAATCCCCCTCATACCCCAATAAGCCTGTATAGAATCAAAAAATAGCCTGAGTATGGAGTGAGTCTATCCATCAGCATCATTCAAAAAGAAGATCACTTCTTATTGATGCTTCAGAGATAGACACAGGCTTGCCAGCTACTTTGGCAGTAAATGTGCCTAACATTGTTGATTATTTTGGACTTAGCAGACGTCCAAAACTGTTCAACAAATGTAGTAGAAACTACTGGACTTACAGTGAGAGCATGATGAATGGAACTTCGCGTAAGAAAATCAATGATCTCATGAAACTCGGCATTCCCATCAGTCTTCTCTAAATATGCGACCATATTGTGCTTAGGGCACGATTCAAGAACAACCATTATTTTCGAATAGTGATCGTCAGTGAGAGAGAGATTAGGGCTTGTATAAACGCAAGTTATTTGAGAGTGATTACGTAAGTGAACTGTGCAATTGAGATGGGTTTATATAGGTGTTTAGGAAACCTAACTTCAAGGAAACCGTTTCAATTTACACTTTATACCCTTGGCGGTATTTTTCTTCAACGTCTCTATAGCGGTACTAACTTTGCCCATCGGTACTAACTCTGCACTGTCGGTACTAACTGTTGCCAACCAAAGAATGAACAATTTAGGTAACATCAGGTGCATCTAAGCCCAATTAAAGCTCTTCCCAAAAAACTCTCTAAAACCTTAATGAACATCTTGAAATGCAACACGTATGTATGTAAAATATTGTCTTCAACACGAACACTTCATACAAACTGTACAACACATCATATTGCCTTCCTTTAACTAATGCAGCTTATGGGATTTATCATCCCGAAAAGTAACCAACACAAGAACTGGAACCTGCTAACATCAAATGCCTTGGTTAGAAGATCAGCTACATTGTCATCAGTGTGGATTTTAAGCACCTGGATAAGTTTCTTCTCATAAGCATCCCTTATGAAGTGGCGCCTAATAGCAATATGCTTAGATTGGAATGAAAAATTTTTTAAACTGGATTCTTTATAATGCATATGTGCTATTCATTATCAATGTAGATCTTTGTGGTCATGAAATTAAACCCATAGTCTACATATGATTTTGAAAAAACCACAAAACCGCCCATCAACACTTGCAACGCACATAATCTGGCCTCTGTAGTAGAAGTAGTCCACAATGTTCTGCTTTTTTGTGCATTGCCAGAAAAAAGTCTCCTGCCACGAAATGACAACATCCTGTTGTGGATTTCCTGTCAAGATTTGCTCCAGCATAGTCACTATCTGAGTAGGCTTCCAGGTCAAATAAGGACACTTTAGGATACCATAGGCCCAGTTTGGGTTTGCCCTTTAGATACCTAAAAATTTTCTTGACAGCACTTAGATGGGAGGCTTTGAGTTACAGAAAACCTAGAACAAGCACAACTGCAAACAAAATATCAAGGGCCAAGAAGTCAGTCAAGAACATTAAGACCAATCATGGTATCTATAAAGAAGGACATCCACATCACTGGCTACCACCATGCTTTGAACTAAAGCTACTGTTGTCTCAATTGGTGTACTAGCAATCCTTAACATTGACAAAGTCAAACTTCTTTCGATTTCTGCAACAATTTATCCTAACTATAAAGAACCATCTGCTTTTGTTTGACTTGTAATCCAAGAAATAAAAGTGAGCTCACCCAAGAGAACTCATCAGAAATCTACGTCTTGCATCGATGCCTTAAATTCAACACACCAAGATTTCTTTGTAGAACCCAAAGATGATTATCATCCACATACTCATGTAACTAAGATGATTTATGTTTGTCCCTTCTTAAGGAAAAGAGTCCCTTTTCATATTTCCTCTTACTGTATCCAAACTTTAACAATAAAGTATAAAAAAGTCGCATAACCGATGCTCAAAGGGGGTGGGGGTTGGGGGGGGGGAGGGGGGGGGGGGGGGGGAGCTTGGTGTAACCCATAGAGAGCTTTCACCACTTTGTAGACCTTTTGAGGATATTTAGGATCTAAAAACCTGGTGGTTGAGACACATAGACCTCCTCATCAATTTTGCCATAAAGGAAGGCACTTTTCACATCCATTTGATAGACTATGAATCCCATGTAAGAGGCAAAGGCTAAAAAGATCCTAATGGCTTCAATCCTTGCCACAGGAGCAAAAACCTCATCATAATCTATCCCTTCCTCTTGCCTATGTCCCTGAGCAACTAGCCTTGCTTTATTTCTGACAACAACTCCTCTCTCATCCTTCTTATTTCTATAAACCCATTTTGTTCCAATAGCCTTCTTCCCATAAGGCAAATCTACAAGAATCCAAACTTTCTAAATCTTAAACTGCAGCAATTCTTCTTGCACAGCATCAACCCAACTTTCATCTTCAAATGCTTCTGAAATCTTCTTAGGTTCATTTTGAGACAAGAAACAAGCAAATAAACAATGCTGGAAGTCCTTATGATTATTTCTCCTTTGCTTTTGAACATAACTTACAAAAGCATGGGCTCCAGAACTTTTAGTCACTTTACTTCTTGTTTGAACTGCTGATTTTGGATCTCCAAGAATTAAATTTGAAGGATGAAAAGAGTTTATCATTGATATGAGAATAGGACTGACATTCATAACAGTTTCTAAATTTGTGAAATCAGCCACTGCACCCTCATCATCATAAGATGAATTAGTAAAAATACCATCAGTAGGATTTTGATAAATGTCCTCAAGTGCAGGTATTTCTGAATCATCTTGTTTAGGATAGTTGAATAAAGAGTGATTAGTCACATCAAAATTGACTGGCAGTACTAAACTGGTGTGCTAACAGTATTAACTATGTTAGCACTGCTAGCTTTAGCAGCTCCTACTTGTATAAGCAAATTCTTAGTTTCTTATGCAAACTCCTTCCTGAGAGCTTCAGCTGCATCATTAGCATCCTTTTCTTGCCTCTTAAGTCTTTGAAGTTCATCCAAAAAGACTTGATCTTCCTTAGCTACTGGCTTCTCATCTGTCTTTAAATCATGATGTTTGTGAGGTGTCATCTGCCATCCCTGCGCTAGAATCTCAGAATGTTGAAGAATAAGAAGACCATATTGGCAGTATAAAGTAGTCTTGAGCAGATTCATCTTCTTTTTCAGAATCCCCTGCATCAATAATGTCTTTTGTACCTGCATTTTGATTAGCTTCTTGTGGACCTGCATGTTTGTTAGCTTGGTTCTTATTCTTACAGGTTGATAATTCATAGAATCAGTTAAATAATCAAGATCAATAGCCCAAGTTGGTCCTTGCAACACCTAATCCAAAAGCTCTCCCCTGTGCTCGATTCCTATTGTTTCCTTGGTTGTTATTTCCTTCAATTGCTAACACAGGGTTTGGGCGATTTCCTCCCAAGGTAGTGGCTCGATTAATCCTTGGGCTCCCTCCAGTTCTTTCTCTCTTGTTCCTATCATCCCTTCCTCGGTTCCTGTTCTGATCATTTGACCTTCTTTTGTTTCTAGCATTTTCCGTCTTTTTGAAAAGTCCATCTTTAATACCATCTGTGGTCAGGCGGTTGGCCATACTCACAGCACCCTGAATTATAGCAGGTTCGGATGAAGTGACATGTGGCTTGATCTCAGGAGCTAAACCTTGAATGTAGCGATTGACATGTTGGCTCTCAGGGGTAACCATGTGTGGCACCAACCTTGCTAACTTATGAAATCTAGCCGTATACCCATCAATATCTGACCCAACCATCTTGTGGTTCCAAAAATCTGATTCCAACTTCTGGATTTCGTCATCAGGGCAACATTCTTTCATCAGCAACTTTTTAAAATCTTCCCAAGGTTGGGCTATAGCAGTGGCCCATCCTCGGGTTTGAACAAGGGTGTTCCACCAAGTTAAGGCGCGGCCTTGCAGCATACTAGCAGCGAATTTAACTTGGCTCTTTGTGGGGGCACTTAGTGATATGAAGCACAGACTCAGTGCTTTTAAACCAGGTTAGTAAACCAACTGCACCTTCTGTGCCAAAAAATTCCTTGGCACCAGATGCCCTAAATGTTTTGATATTGCAGCTTGGAGTGGCCCTCTTTGATTTGTTCGGTTTCCTCCGAGGGCTTGAACAAGTTGAGTTAGCAGATTCGGCAATGCGGCGTTAAGTTGTCGGGTTACTTCATCTGCTGTTTCATTAGGAGGATTAGTGTTGTCGGCAGAGCTGCTACGTGTGTTTCTTCCCGCCATAATTCTACAATTTAACACAAAATTTCACTTTGTCAGAAACTTGACAAACCGTACCTTCAAACAGTTCATATATATTCACAGAAATATAGTTAAAGAGTGAACATATTTAAAAAAAAATTCAACACAGTTAGGGTTGAATATAGCACCTTTAAACGAAGTGTTTAATTGAATAATCAAGCATAGATAGATGTACCATACCAATGTAAGTCAATTATGTTTAGTATTTAACCAAAATTTAGTGGTATGCATATTCAGATGACAAGCAAGTTTTATATATAAGAAATATTTGTATTTTCTCTCACAATTAAATAATATTAAATAAACATGGTTTTTAGATTTTTTTTCTACAAATATATGTATTAAATTGGTTGCCAATAAAATTGATTAATAGATAATTATTTAAATTAAGCATTGTAAAAGTTTACCATTTTGTTTGTTATATAAGTAAAATTTAAGTAATCCGATTACATTTTACAAAAATCTTTTCAAAGGATAATGATAACAGTATAAATCAAAATTTAACACTTGATCTATACAACTGATTCCAAAAATTCATTATATCATAATAGGGAAACAATTAGTAATCTGAAAGAGCGTGAAATTAACCGTGTGGGTAAGCTACACTAGTACACCCTCATTGGTGTATCTGCAAACAACAAATCTGGAAAAGAGTTTGGTAGAATAGGGACAAAACAACCGTCTGCTTTCACCCTAATCTCTTCATAGTCGCGTTATATCCATGTCGAAATAAAACAAGGACGTGACCAAAATATGGGTCGACGTAGCTCTAATAGCGAAGAACGGATGTCTCTACATGTCGTGCATACGTAGATCACCTGCTACTCGCCTTGAGTTCTTACTCGGAGTCTATCAACGAGTCCTTCTCAAGTTTTAATTGCAGGGTAAAGGTACGAAAAGTATTTAGGTGAACATCGCGATTTGAAATGATTGTCGGATTACGATTTGATTGGCGCCTGCGGGGCCAACAATCATTACTGCCCGGGTGTTCTTGGAGGGAACACCCATGAGGGGAACACATTATTTTAAATCACTGCCCGGGTGTTCTTGGAGGGGACACCTGTGATGGGTACATACAAGTCTACGTCACAGCGTCATGAACTGTAAATCACTTGGAGGGTGAGCGCGAATGTTATGAAATAGATCTATTCGGGTGTGGATCCCTGTTCGGGTGATTAGCTATCGCCGGTAACGAACGTTATAGCGTGATGTCCACGCGAATGATATAAAATAGATCTATTCGGGATTGACAACCCCCGTTCGGGTGACTAGCTATCACTGGGAACGAACGTTATAACATGTCGGATCACGTTGGGACTACAGGGCCCCCAACAAATACATATGAATTCTTACTTTTATTATTAGCTTCAGTTTCATGAGCTTAGAGTAATCGTAAACATTGTTTTATACTCACATGGATATTTACGTTGCCTTGAATAAAGTGGCAATACATACTTGAAACATTTTGGTGACATTAAATTGGTCATGCATTCTTTATAAATCTTTGGGATAAGATTGGTACTTTTGGTGACATAAAATGTGTCGTGCATTCTTTATAAATCTTTGGGATTTTTACATGGTACTGTGATGATACAGTGGACAAATACATTCAGTTGAAACTTACATTCATATTTAAACTAATCTATGAACTCACCAACTTTAATGTTGACACTTTTAAGCATGTTTTTCTCAGGTGAATTAGATGCTTGGATTATTTGATGTGCATTGGAGTCTTTACATTCAAGTTTTTCATGGTGATGCAATTATGGGACAACTATTATTTTGATTTCAGAAAATCAACGAGATTGTTTTACAAACGACACATTTAGAGGTCGTTCTCTTGTATCTAGCGCTGTGTATTATGAAGTAGAACCCCATGTGGTATTCCGCTGCGTTGTCATATTTTTGGGGGTGTTACATGTATGCTATAATGATTATGCGAGGCACTACTTAAACGTATTCAGCCTAACCGTTCCAACATCTAATCAAGTTCTAGTTGTATAGTGTGGCACAAGCACTTAGTACTATGCACCCTTGTGCGGGGAGTGAGGAGGGGCTAATCTCCTAATAGCGCTATCCATAAGTACTAACGTCTCAATCCCGTTGATGGGGAAAATGAGTTAAAAGTAGTGGCGGGTTCCAAGCATACAACAACATACATATTAAGTTCAAGATTTCAAGTTTAACACGTTTCCAAATTTCAACAAGTTCAAATCAAGTTCAAAGTTCAAAACAAGTTCAAGTTCAAGTACGCTCAAAAGATTAATCACTTAAGAGTAATTGAATATTTAACGACACATCATGCTTTCCACCCCAAAACATTTAAAATCATGTAAAAAGGGGAATGTGAGAGACTCACCTCAAAAGTTAGGTCAATCGTTGACTTCACAGCAAATCACAACAAGTAGGCAACCCAAACGAACGCGCACCCTTCTACCCGAGACCTAAGGTAAATAAATATACCTAATTAGATCCTAATTGATATGCTCGGATGTTATAATTGCTCATTGTATAAGTTTTATGTTCACATTTTATGACCAAGGTTCGCTTGTTAATGTTTCTCAGAAAATCACAAATTTATCCGGTTTTACGTTGTTTCAAAAGGTTGATTGACTAAATAAAAGTCATTTATTGTTTTAGCCCTTTTAATACATAATATTACCAGGTGTTTAGTGTGTGTCATAGCAATAGAAGCATTTTTTATAATGCTTAACCCACTCAAATTGACCAAACTTCCAAAACTACTTCAATTCAGCCCACTTTTTGTATTTTAATAACCTGAGCACTTTTTAATCACAATTATGCCTTGGACTTCTAGAAACATTTTATTAACATATTAAACTAATTGTGAACCAAATTTTAGCCATGAAAGTGTTCCCAATATTGATTTGTGGTCCAAACAAGTTAGATAAAAAATTTAGTCCAAAACAGTCCCAATGAGTACTCTACATGATTCAATGTCAAATATGTCCAAAAAGATTCATATTTCTAAATTTTCTCTGGGATTTCAAAGCCAACATTCATATACAAGATTTAGTGGTGTTGTGGGTCCCTCTTATGCAAGTATGACAACTTTATGGTGACTTAAGTGGGATACCAAGTTGTTGCGATCAACATGCTTTTTTAGTCTTTATTCCTGCATATATCCCATGGTTGCCCATTTTAGTAACTTCTAATCACCTAATGGCCAATGTACATATCAGATAATACATAAATATACTGAACTTTCAGAGGTGGTTTGAAAAGAAAAGATTAATTTATAAAGATTTTATGGGGCTTGCAAAACTGAAAGTCAAATCTGCCAATTTTGTTAACTTTCTGCACACCAATCTTGCATAATTTTTTCAAAAATACTATGTGCCTTTACAGGTTTTTGACAAAACTAAAATGTTGTAGAGGACTCATTGAAGTTAATTTACAAAAAAAAGGTAGCCATAACTCGAAAAATTGAGTGAGTTACACCTATTTTAGTGAAGAACAATTTTTCAATCAGCCCACTATGTTCATTTTACTCTAACTTTGCATGCATTTATCAAACCATTTTAACTCAAAAACGACCACACCAAGTGTTGGTACCCTTTTTAACATCATTTTAGTGCTGTAAAAATCTCTTAGGTTAAAGATTTATTGTTATTTAATTTGACAAAAAGCTTATGCAAGATTCAAGTGCAAGAATGAAAGAAATAGCTCTCTTGGTGCAAGAACAACACAAGTTATCTTGCACCAACGTTTGTACCTTGATTAGTGAATGATGAGAGTGATGATTAGGTGCTGAGATGATTTAGTATCTTGGTAGAACTGTATGACCTCTTGATTCTACGATTCTAACCCCAAATCTATCTAGATTAACCCTAAATTGTTGTTCTTTGATCAATAACACTTAAACATTCTTGATTGTTTCTTACGTTTTCCCCGTGGTTGTGTTTTTTAGAGTGAGAAGATAGGGAAGCTATGATCTGAAGATTTTAGTTATTAGAAAATGAGTAGAGAGTGGTTTTGCATGTTAGAATGAGGTGGGTTGAAGAGTTAGTGGTTTTGGATTTGAAGTAGAGGTGCGATGGTATGGGTAGTAAAGATAGACAAAAGCATAAGCAAGGTTTTAAGTGGTTACTTGGGGTGGTGTCTCACATGGAGCTGAACTTATCTTCATATTGTATGCATAATTTGTTAAGTATTTGGTAGTGTAAGTGTTAAATAAAAGGTGTAGGCTAAATTGCAAAATTTGTGCACATTCGGTAAATATGTAAAAAGCCGTTAAAATGGTATAATTTTAGATAGTTAGTGATTTTATTATTTATGTTTTACCATTGTGTTTTGACATTATTATAATGTTGTTTAAGCATCTCATTGGTCGTTAGGACCGTTAACTAGGATCGTTAGGTCAAATGTGCGCTCGCGTAACTACGGGTTCCTAATAAAACAAGCGTTAAACGCTAAAAATAGTATGGCCACATAAAAGCGACTCCACAAATAATTTAATGGAGTCAATTAACATACGTTTCTTTTGGTTACTGACCTTAAAATTGACGAATGTCAACCATCAGTGTTAAAAAAATTCTTACCGTCGGTATCCACCTAAGGCAAGATCTAGGAGTGTTTATTTTCTCATGCACAGCGGAAGACTTATTAGGAGAAAACCTATGTCCTGTAACAATATTCTTACCAGGTTTCTGAGTATGAATATTTGGTTCTAAGGGTTTGTTACTGTTTCTAGTCTTAGGGGATTGAACCTTAACGCGAGAATTCACCTCTTTCAGGAATTTAGTTATACAGGCATCATGATTTGCATTAAAAACACATTTCTGACAAGTCGAACAAACAAAGTGTTTGGAGTTGAATGAACTCAGGATTCCTAGAAATGATCTGCTATTTGAACGCTTTTAGCGTTTTTCACTACTTTAGTTACATGCCATTTATAGACGTTTGATTAGTGCCCTAGGTTTTGGGTGCAAGTATTAGGTGAGTGGTGGTGTTTTAGCAGATGGCATTTCCCTATGTTAAGATCCTATTTTTGTCTGCTATCTTTTTTCCTTAGCGGTCCTATAGATCGTATTTATGAGCCATGTCATTTGACCCATAGGATTCTTTAGAAATCCTATTCTAGATGAGTCGGTGCAATCACATTGATAGGGTTTTGCAAACAAAATTCTTATAATTATTATGGGGCAATATTAAGGAGTGATTGGATTTGACAAAACGATATTGCACATCATTGGGAGCAAACCGTGTTTGGAAAAATTAGGTCGCTCAGATTTAAACGCATTCGGTTGTCTAACAACTAATTGGTTTCTAGGTGGTTGTAAAATCGGTTTCCCCAAGATTGATGGTTTTGCAATGACTTAGTTTCCACGCTTAGTTCCTTTTATACTTTCTTATTTCGATTTTTTATTTGCTACATTCGCAAAAACGTTTCTGATCATGGCCTTTAACTCATCATTTTCAAAAGAAGTCTTACTAACTTTATTGCGCAATTAGTGAGTCGTTATGGTCTTTTGTCTTGATCTCGTGTCTTTTTGATAGAATCGTAAAGATCTTTGTAAGACTGATTCGAATGCTCATTTTCTTATGCAATACTTCTATTCTACTGCACGTAATTTAGCCACATATGTTTCAATTTCGATATTGTTGTTTCAAGTATCTCTATACTCCTTGTTATTCTTGGCTTTATTACTTATATTCATCAAAATTTGACCATTTGTTGACCGTCGTTTAAACTGATTTTATTATAAAGTTCCTTGTTAAGCAATGTGATTCCATATCTGAATAAATCTTTATTGACAGTTGGGAAAGGTCTTTTTGAGAGAAATTTTTTAGACTCGAGAGATTGGTTAGAAAATTCAGTTGTATTGTTTCAAATGTTGGATATGTTAAGGACATGATACTTGATTTTTTTCAGAATTCTGGTCAATCTATCATCCTATGACACATATTTGTTAAGTAAGGAGTGGTATTTCTATCACTTTTCAACAAGTATGTGTGTCATTACTGGGTTCAGATTGCACAAAATGTTGTTGTTCATTAGCAAGAACATTATGTTGAGCAGTCAATTGTACCTCAGTAAGTGGCACTTGGTCATTTACTGGTCTGATATCTGCATCCACATCATGTGTGATATAATTCCCTGAACTGCTGCTCGTATCATGCTTGTCTGACTTTGTCCCACTGCATTCAGTAACAACTAAACTAGCATCCAATGCTTTACTCGAATCAACATTTCCTTCTTTTGACTGCATTGTATTTCAATTCACCCTGTTGTCTTACTCTCGTTTATGCTTGCTCTTCATCAATGCGTCTTATGTAAACAGATTCATATGTTGGATCAATGTATCACGGAATTGTCGAACCTCGGTTCGAGTGTATGCTAGAAAGTACTTGCGTATCATTAGACCCTCATCATCATCGAAATAGTATCGAAAATTGATGAACATCTGAAACTGTGTCTTGAGTACTCTAAAAGCATCCATGGATCCGATTAGCTTTGGACATATTACTTTCTTTGTCAAGTTGTTGTTCTAGTTGATTTAAGTTTAGTAACATTGAGCCTGTGAAAGTCTGAACATCTTGATCAAAGAGTGCCGCAAATGCCCGTTCGAAAGTCCTCCCTCGATGTGTAAGCCGAGAGATCTGTTTTTAAGTCGTTTGTTTGTATATGAGAGCCTTGAGGTGTGGAGATTGAAGTAGTTCGAAATGATACCATGCAATTTTCCTTTGCATTGTCTTGCATTTGTTTCAACTGATGTAGCTCTCTCTCTTGAGAATTAAAATTCAAAGATTCCATTGAAATGCGATGTGTGAAATAAAATTAAGGATCTTAAGTAGATTAAGTGATTGTTGTTGTGGTTTGAAATCAATTAACGTTCACGGGAATTTACAAATCTATGATTTAAACCGAGAAAAAAATTAAATCTTTCGCGAGATTTTACAAAATCAAAAAGAAACCGTGAAGCAATGATTAATTGTGATTGAAATTTAAGAATTTAAGCTTTTGTTGGCGAAAAATGAGCTTAAAACGATGACCGGTGCACATAGTGTACTTAAAAATGAGTATGGTTATTAAAAACTAACTAAAGGACATACCGTGCCATTTGAAATTCACTTTGGAGGCTTACGGGCTGTTTTAAAGAATAAGGACTAACGATGTAAAACAGTTTCAACAAAGAGGGTGAGTAAAGAAGAAAAAGGACGATTTGTGAAGTGGACTTGAGTTCCAGGGACTAAACTTGTCAATTTCGAATTAGGTTTAATAATAAAAATGATTTCCCTCCATGCACACGTCTTCCTCGTTTTAAAAGAATGAAAATGGAACGAATGTATTTTTAATCTCGCAGACTCGTACGGTGATCGTCGGTTCAGGTGTGAATATACACGATGATCGAACGGAGATCAGGATCGCAATGGTTATGAACATGTATAATACCGTTTGTTAAACCGACGTCGAAACGAAAGTGGAAAAATGCTTAAAACGTGTAAGTTTTGATCTTGGTGAATTGGTAAATCGGTTCCAACTGATTTAAGTTGTTCGGTTGCCAAAGGAGCTTTTAGTTGTTCAGTTTGTAAGTTGTTCGGTTCACAACAGATTTTTGAGTTGTTCGGTTCGAGGTTGTTTGGTTCCAAGTTGTTCGGTTCGAGGTTGTTTGGTTCCAAGTGGTTCGGTTCGAGGTTGTTCGTTCCAAGTTGTTCGGTTCGGCAATATAACAAACACCTAACCTTTCTTCGACTCTTGTTTCAGCCAAGTTTGTTTGTGCTTCGTTCCACAAAACGTGACCACAAATAATTAGCCCTTAACCAGAAAAAGGCAACCGTATTAGCTAACAACAAGAGGTCGTAAATAAGCAAGTTTAAACTACAATCCTATTTAGACTAAAAAGATGAAAAGCTTTTGGGATAAACAAACAAGCAACACTTTGAATTCAAGAATAAAAGCCACGATCGATAAATAAACTTGAAGAGTGCTTACATAAGCTGTTACAACGATAAACTAAGATATGGAAAATAAGCTGTTACGTTTTAAAATGATGAAGAAACCAACAGTTAACCACCAAACTGTTATACCTCAAATGGTGACAAATAAACAAACAGTTTTAACCACAAAAGTTTTTTAAAAAGCCATGTGACAATTAATACAAGTAAAATAGTAATGTTTGTATATATAAAAATATAGCTTTTTTAATCTAATACGCAAGATAAAAGGAAAAATAAAATAAAATAAACCGAATGTTATGAAAAACACAAATAAGCCGAATCCAAGAAGCTCAAAAATATGCCTACTCAGACAAAAAACGAAATCACTAAGAGGAACCAAGATAGAGAACATGACTCTTGATATCGCAATTGTAGAAGGATACTCATTTTACCAAAGATGAATAACTAGAGAGAGAAAGTTGAAGGAGAGATAAGTAAAAAGGAAAATATGAAGTTGATTGTAATCTATGCGTCAAATTATCTATAGAGAGAATTTCAACACTCGCAGACTAATCTTTTATCGTGGTGGAGCGGGCTAGATTTTTACTTATATTGTGTAAGTGGCCGGTTGGGCCTTGGCTTGCATGGGCTTTCCATGAGCCTTGGACTAACTAGCCCACTAAGTTTTCAAATATTGTTATATGAGCCATCTATCGATATCTATGAAGTGATCCGTAGAATTTTTTGAATTTTCGTATTCTCCTAACATAAAAACATTTAGAAGAGTAGTATATTTTTCAATCAATCAACTTTATATAAAGAAGAAATGCTTAAGGAAATTTTAGATTAGAAGACTCTAAAACTATGAAAATTTATGTCTACGGAAAGAAACTACGAACAGGACGAAGAAGGTGAGTCTGTTGGAATTATACTAAATTTAGAGGTTTGATAGGTGCTTATTATACTTAACGACAAGTAGGCCAGTTATCATGTTTTGGGTTTGCTCCCTTTGTGCTGCGCTTCAGGGACTCCCAAATCCTCTCTCTTGAAGCGGTTAAACGTATCTTCCGATACATTAAAGGCACTACGCACTTGGGATTATGGTATCCTAAGGGGTCCGACATAAAAACCGTAGTATATGCTGACTCTGATCATGCGGAAGCTTATGTGGACCGAAAAAGTACTAGCGGTATTTGTACGTTTATGAGATGTTGTTTAACATCTTGGTATTGTGAAGACGCAAACCGCTTTGCTAAATCCACTATCGAAGCGAATACGTAAGTGCCAGGAAATGGCATGCCAACAACCACTGATGGGATTGAAACGCAAGATTATTGACATTAGGTCTAGATGTGTATTCTATAATGTGTGATAAACATGGAGACTATAGACTTAAGTATATTCCAGTTCAACATTCTAGTACAATACATTGAAATTCCGTCTCCACTTTATTCGTGACAATGTTCAAAAAGAAATAGTTCCATAGAAAACAGTTTCATAGAAGTATAAACATTGATTGATTTTTAATTACCCTTAACGTGAGACTTTAATACTTATGTCTAGGTCTAAAAAATGATGTTTTTAGAACAAATTTAATTAAATCCTTTCTAGAACCTATAATTACCTTAATATAAAAATCTTAAACTCGGTCAAAAAAACATGGAACTATAAACCAAAATTCGTAAGGAATCTAAAAAAAATCAAAAACAATAATTTCGTTAGATAGGACGGCCCCTTTGCTCCCAAAGGGCGCGCCCCCTTAAAGTGACGAAGGGGGTTCGCACACATAAATAGGGGAGGTCGGCCAATCTGACTGTCCTATTTTTTAAACAGACCTCTTGATATGTTAATCATAATCTAACCATAATAACAAAAATTGCAAAGTAACTTCCAATTTTTATTCTCTTAATCTTGTGTATAGGATTCAATGTGCACTAAATCAAAGACTTAGGATTTGTTCTTAGTCTGTGTATATTGAAGTAAGAAATTATGTGTATTTTCATAGTCTTTTTCGCAATACGTAATATAGAAATTTTTACGTATTGTGTTTGTTAGATTTACTTGCATATGCTTTCATGGTTGCTAATATGCTTGTTGAATGTTGAATAATCTGGTGTAGTATAGAAAGAGAGTCCCAAGATCTATTTCTCGAAAAAATTCTCACGTACTAGGAATCATGTATAAATCGACTTCGTATTTTCATTCCATTGTTGGAATACTAAAAACGTTTTTCCATTGGCAATGCGCTATGATGATCGTCAAATTTTGTTGTGCCTGAATATATATGAATTGCGCGCTCAAAGTATGGTTATTTTTCGGAACTCTTGCTATTGTGCAAGAAATTGTAATCATGTCGAGCGCCTTAGAATTAGTTCTTAGGTTTTTTTTTATTTAGAGTCGAAATAATGTTACTTCTCATTTCTGTCGCTATAGGCACACACTAGGATTTGAAATTCCATGTCATAGAAGAGGTATTAGTAACATATAACAGGCATGATTGTTTGTGGAGACGTAGTTAAATATATATTTTTAAATCAAGTGTGTTCCAACAAAGAAATAAACTTCAAAGGCCAAACACATTAAAGGGAACAATCAAAATCCTTAAGTCAAAAACTTGTTATTTAAGTCATCCCAAGTTGAAGTTAATAAGGACCTCATTACATATAGAACACATCTTAATTACCTATTAGTTGTGAAAGTTTGTTTGCATGCTTAATCATATACTCTTGCTTGCTAAGTGTTTATATTTTTTTTGAACTAATGCTAAGTGTTTATATAAATTAGTCTTAATTGCTATAAAAAAAATTAGAACTTGCTGCAAAATGGCCACCAAACAGTCCACCCCTTTACCATTTTCTGCAAGAAAACAAAAACCAGGACAACCTGGACTTTTTCAGGCGGCGGCCCTCTTAGCTTCTAAGGGTGGCCCCTTAGTGATAAGGGGGCCGGACACATAGATAAAGGGGCCGACCACCTGGAACACGATCTTTACAGTTTCCTTTTTCTTTTTGACCCTCTTTCACCTAGTCCTAGCTATCCTTTCCCAGAATTCACCAACACTTCTTGGATTTACATTTTCATAATACTCATCAACCCTTAATCAACCCATATCCTTAGTATAAATAAGCCTTCATTCTCATCACCTCCATCATACACAACTTCTCTCCAATGACATCTCCTCAAAAATCCCTATCCAAACCATCCAAGGTAGCCAAAATATCCGTAAGACCTGTATAGAGAAAGAAGCTAAACTATTGTAACTCTTCAAATGAGGTTGATGTTAACTTACCTACACCAATGCCTAAACCACCATCTCCTTGCAGTGAACCTCCAAAAGAAAACTCTCCCATAACATCTTCAAACCAAGTTTCACCTTTACCTCACTCACTTCCACCACTTGATCCCTATGTTGTTGTTGCATTGCAAGCAACTCGTAACACCATTTCAACACCACCTTCACATCCTCCCTCTTCAACTAGGGAATGACTTGTTGATGAGATAAATCAACTTCAAGATTTATCAAACCTTCTAGCCATGCACCTTTCACAACGTACCATTCCTTCATCACCCTACTCTCTAAACTTGTCTCTCCTCTCAAACTTAGAATTCATGTTGAACAATCATGTTGGCTAGTGCCATGTGGCAGCTACAACCAAACCCAATTCTTGGCCCTAAGGGAAAATCTCCAATTGGATTGAATTTTTCTTTACTCGCCCTACAAACTCCACTCAAGTTCAACGAGACTATCCTCCAACAACCACCTCCGCTTCAAACTCTCCCCCAACGACCAACTAAGCATGTTACATGCTTACCTTTTCTCGCTTTCAAATAAAAGTCCAACCCACTTCTTGTGCAAGCAAGTCCTATGGCATCCTATGGCAATCTAGACAAATTTGGACATTTGTAGTTTCTATTTTTATGTAGAATTTATTTTTATGCTTCATGCATTATATTTTATTCCGGCGTCGGAATTGGCATGTTGTATGATTGTGTTTGTATACATCAATTTTTATATTGTAATAATGAATAGATCTTGAACAACTATGATTAATATTAAACGTTTTCCATGGTTTATGAGTGTGTATTAGCTAATTTTCTTGTATTGGTTGTGTCTGCTCTCCTATTATTCTATTAATTGGATTGTTGGTTGTTATTTATATAGGGTTGTGGACTTATTGATTTGTTATGTACTACAACCATGATATTAAATATTTTCTCAGGCTTCAAACTCTTGCCTAATTGTTATACATTATATATATAACTATATATATATTATGATATATTATATATATAGTATATATATATTTTATATATATATATATATGTATTTATATATATTGTTCTTGCTCTTTAACTCTTGGTTTTGTTGCAAAGTTTTCATATAGCAATACGTTTCAGTTGATGCCACAAACGAGTTGGGGAGTTAGACATCAAGAGAGAGCATTTGTTTCGGCGGTGTTGCACAAACTAATCGACGGAAGCCTTTTTGATTCTACAACAAGTGGGAGAAATGGAAATAAAATACTCACTAAAATACTTGCGTTTAAAAAATAATGTTTAAATCTATAATGAGTTTAGATTTTGTAATCATCAAAAAAGGGGAGATTGTGATAGAAATAATGCCTAAAAACGTTATTAATATTTTTTGACCTCTCTACGTTTTGATAATCACAAAATGTAAAAACGCTCAATGTAAAATTAAACGTAAACAAGTAATAGTCATAATTTTCATTTCGAAAAATTTAATACACTGAAAGGTATAAATACATAAATGTCTTATTGCATCTATGATCAGGAATTTTTATTCAACCTCACTATTTTTTATAAAACGTAACAAACATTTTGATAACTTATACAAAACATTTTTGTATTTATAAGAAATGTTTTATTCAAAATAAATGTTTTAAATTCAAATTCTCTACCTAAAAACGGATATATTTGATCCAGGAAACACCTCCCATTAAAAAGACAAAAATGGGAGCGTCCAGCTATGGACGGCCCCCTTAAAGGTAAGGGCGACCCCCTTAGTAATAAGGGGACTAGCATAGGAGCTAAGGGGGCCGGCTAGACAAAAACGCTCCCAGCTTTGCCTATAAATAGTGGACTGTTCCTAACAGATTTTTCACCTTTTGCACACATATTCTTTCTGTTCTAAAATTAGTTTACAGGCTTAAATTCTCAAGTGCAAGAGAAGAATACTTCATACCATCAAGTTAGATGATTTTAGGCCTTCGTTAGTGTTCTCGTAACGATAGTTTCGGTTTGTATTATAATTTGTAAATCATTTGTACATCTTGTGTAATTGTGTGTAATAGTTAGATCGTGGTGATCATAGAGAGTATAGTTAGATCGTATTGATTGTAGAGAGAATAGTTAGATCGGGGTGATCGTGTTAGTGCTTAGGTGAAGTGATCTTGTGTTAGTGCGGTTAGTATTTTAGTCCTTAAAATACAAAGTGTGTGGTATATTGGTTCTAACTAAGATTAGAACTCGACATGTAGCTTAGTGTCAGAAATTGGTATAAGCTACTTGTGCACGATTTTCTCCGCCTAAAGGGAGTTTGTTGACATAGTGAAGAGAACTCTCTAGTTGGGTACTCGGGGAGTAAAGTAGGGCAAAGAGGAGCTTCGTTACCGAACCACTATAAATTCTTGTGCTGTGGTTTGATCTTTCTAACTCTTTTTGTTATCATTCATTTACTTAGTTAAATTGTTCATATTGTGTGTACATTGAGATCACATAAACTCGAATAAAAGTTTTTATAAACAAAACGATACACTAATTAAAAAGGGCTTTACTATTAAACCCCCTTCTAGTTTTCCACAAAAACTTTAACCTCAGCTTTATGGGACCTAAACTTCTTTTTGACTAAATGTAAAACATCGGACTTTAGAGAGGGTTATTTCATTTTTCCACATTGAACTCGTAAAATTGATTCTTTTTCTTTTGCCATTCTTTCATCGTCGACACGCAACTTCTCCTTCTCATGATCTGCAAAAGAACGATATAGTCTGTAAGTCTTTGTGATCTTCCATACATATCCGACCATGGCCACAATTGAATCGGAATATAAAACACTAGCGCACTCGACCTGCTTATCAGTAAATGAACAGTTATTAGAGATACATAAGCATGTTCTCGACTCTAAGTAATAACCTGAAGCTGTGCTAAATTTGGTCCTACCAGGCCGGCTCCGGTTTGTTTTAATCTAATTAACAATTTATGTCTTTGTTGTTTAGCGTTATAGCAAACTGATTGGGCAAAACTTCACATAGATCGTGTTTGTTGATTAAAGAGACCCATCCATTTTGAAATTAGTTTCTTAAATATTTTAACATGAAGAATTTGGGAATAATATTTCTTATTCCTTTGTAATTTGTGGCAGAACAATGACATGTATTTTAACATTTAATGTTTACTCTAATTTCGATTCATTTACTGATAAGCATGTTGATTTGAGTAGTGTTTTATTCTAACGGGTCAAATAAGACACCCAAACTTTAGTTTCATCATGTAGTGAAAGATGACATGTTAAAAAAATCAAGTTACGTTTAAGCATTTTCTTAAACACTTGGGCTGCATACACCTTAAAAAACCGAAACTAACAATTTTTGTGTCATAAGCACCAAACAACTAAAGATTACAGAATAGTATGTCAAAGCTCTTACCAAAATTCTTTTGGTTGAGCAATTCCATCAAACACTGTGGATATGATCTACAAAATAGTCCATAAAATTCATAAGCAACATAACTAATAGTATCTAAACGTTAGTCTTCAAAAGTTGAATTAGCCTGAAATATAAGCCAAAACAAAACTCACTGTTTGCTCTAACCGTAATCAACCTGAAAGAAAAGGAAGAAAAAAATCCAATTAGAGGCTGGATAAATCAGCGATGATCAAATGGCAGAATCATTGCTTTCTGGCGAGATTTTTTGAATCCTCCATGTTAACTTTACCATCAGGACTATATATGATTCTTTCGTTTTCCCTAAAATTATTAAATTCCCTATATCATTCACTTGACCATTATTGATTTGTAATGTTTACTCTTTTACATATTGTCACCTTGTTGACGATCACGTTGTTTTCTTTAATACCACCATTTTGAATACAAAGCTCTTGAACTTCCTTAGAAATAAGTTTGGAAGATTGGAGGAAGGTTGTAACCCCATGATTGTTGGCATCCTTTCTTTTGGAAATCTTGAGCCGAGCATTTATGGACACCTCCCCAATAAATTAAGGGACTGGATCCTTTAGTATAATAGATAATTTTAACCCATCTAAAATCTCTGCTCATTAATTAAAATACAAAATATGTTTATTTTGTATTTTAATTAAGGAGGAGATTTTAGGTGGGTTAAAATCATATTTAATTACTGGAGAGTGAATTTTCTAAAAGGGAAATGATTTGAATGTCTAACTAACGTGACTATTATTGTGCCTAATCCAATGATTGTTGAGCACATTTATTACATTATGTATCTCTTACCATACTTACTATTGATCTTACCAAGTGTATGCTGATCTTTGTTAGAAAGCAAGGTACCATGCGTTGTGACATGTGTATTCCGATAAAACGCAACGCGACAACGCTACCAGCGTACCGTGGCTCGCGTCGTCGTTGCCAGCCGAGGTGCTCCGGTATTTTTTCCTTTCTTTTTTGTTTTTTCAAAGGCTTTATAACAGTAATTGTTCAAGGAATTGGTGGTTGAGTTTTTGTTTGCGGTTG
The DNA here is from genome assembly GCA_026074375.1 of Tanacetum coccineum. NCBI lineage: Eukaryota > Viridiplantae > Streptophyta > Magnoliopsida > Asterales > Asteraceae > Tanacetum > Tanacetum coccineum. The sequence continues at coordinate 13,469 of BQNB010027259.1, read as the reverse complement.
TATAAAATGGAACGAAGGTATGTGTGGCGTCTGTTTATTAGGGCAACAAAGAGGCATCTTTATTAGGGCAACAATGAGGCACTTTATATTGATATCATATAAAGGCAGTAACAACGTAGTAATGGGCCGAATAGTGTATGAAAAGTTTTTTTTTTATGTTTCATAAATTTTTGATATCGGGCTAAAGTTAATATAGGTTTTAGTTTACTTGAAGTTAATCTTTTTATTATTTAATATATTTTTTTATTAATGAAGTTATAATTTTAGTTTAATGATTTGTTGTTTTATTTAAAAAAATGAAAAAAAATGTAAGGTGCACGACGACACTAGATATATGATGCTATGGAGGGAGTGGTGTTTTTGATGCTGTGATGAATTCTAGTATTATGAGAAAAAGTGCTTATGTGACAACACTTTTCCCACGACACCGGTGAGAACGCATTATGGTTACTTAGGCTAAACGAGTGGCTTGTATTATACTCGTGATGTGAGTAAGTCCGGGCTAGTCTAACTACACCAACAAAACTCACGCATGAGTGGTGATTTGAAGAGTGATTGGTGACTGATCTCGTCATAGTGTGTTTTTAAGTTTTATGGTTTTTTATTTGGTTTGTGAGTGTGTGTAGGGTATTTAGGCCGGACGATATGGGGGGTGAGTGGTGAGTTACTCACCTTTAGTGAAAGGTGAGTTACCATTCCGGCACTCAAACTCACGCGTTGAGTTTGTATGGCCGAGATAATGGTAACTAACCTTTCACTAAAGGTGGAGTATAATCTATATCCACTCACCCCCCATATCGTCCGGCCTAAATACCCTACACACACTCACAAACCAAATAAAAAACAATAAAACTTTAAAACTCACGGATGACGAGTCAGTCACCATTCACTCTTCAAATCACCAACTCATGCGTGAGTTTGTGTTGGTGTAGTGGAGACTAGCCCGTGACTTACTCACTCACGAGTGATAATACATGCCACTCCGTTTAGCCTAAGTACCATAATGCGTTCTCACCGGTGTCGTGGGAAAAGTGTTGTCACATAAGCACTTTTTCTCATAATACTAGAATTCATCACAGCATCAAAAACAACACGCCTTCGTCAATAGCTTTCATATATTAAGTGTCGTCGTGCACCTTACATTTTTTTCATTTTTTTATAATAAACAAAAATCATTATAACGTAAAATGTTAGACTTACAGGTGATGAGTAAAAAAATATTATTAATTAATAAAAGATTATTCATTCACAGCTAATACATAAAACCTTATTAACTTTAGCACCGTATATCATTAAAAAAATTTTAGTAGAGAGTAACATAAAAAAAAAAACTTTTTACATTCCATATTCGGCCCATTACTTCGTTGTTACTGCCTTTATATGATATCTATATAAAGTGCCTCTTTGTTTGCCCATAATAAAGATTGCCTCTTTGTTGCCATAAACAGTCGCACTCATACCTTCGTTCCAATGTTTATCACAACCGCAAACAAATTAAACTCAAACCCAATGTCTGGAACAATTTACTGTTATAATAGCTTTGAAAAAAAAAAGAAAAGGAAAAATTGACAGGAGCACCCGGTTGCATCGTCGTCGCGCGCACGGTACTGCTAGCGGTGCGTTGTCGCGTTTTGCGTTTATCGGATATACACATGTCACTACTTGGCCATGGTACTTGCTTTCTAACAAAGATCTGCATTACACTTGGTATAAGAACCAATAGTAAGTATGGTGAGAGATACATAATGTAATAAATGTGCTCAACAATCATTGGATTAGGCTCAATAATAGTCACGTTGAGATTTGACATTGTCAAATCATTCCCCGTTTAGAAATTCACTCTCCAGTAATTTAAATCTGATTTTTAACCCACCTAAAATCTCCTCCCTTAATTAAAATACAAAATAATCATATTTTGTATTTTTATTAATGAGGCGCAGAGTTTTAGATGGCGTTAAAATTATATCTATTATAATAAAGGAGTCCAGTCATTAATTTTATGTGGGTATGGTGGTCATAAATGCTTCGGTCTCAGTCTTTCCCAAGAGTCGATGGAAAAGGTATGCCAACGATTCATGGGTTTCGCAAGACCTTCTCCATATTCTCTTCACAAGACGATTTATTTTCTAAGGTAGTTCAAGAGCTTCTGTATTCAAAAATGGTTGGGTATAAAGAAACAAGTGATCGTCAACAAGGTGAATTAGTGATAAATGAGTAAGATTACATGATCAATATTGGTCAAGTGAATGATAATGGTATTGAAGTGAATTTTAGGGAATAACAAATAGAATCATATATAGTTCCTGATGGTTAATGTTACATGGTGGATACCAAAAAGTCTCGCCAGAAAGCAATGATTCTGCCATTTGATCATCGCTGATTTATCCAGCCTCTAATTGGATTTTTTTCTTCCTTTTCTTTCAGGATGATTACGTGTTGAGCAAATCAAGTGTGTTTGTTTTGGCTTATATTTTAGGCTAATTCAACTTTTGAAAAAGATAACGTGTTTAGATACTATTAGTTATGTTTGCTTATGAATTTTATGGGGAATTATTTTGTAGATATATCCACAGTGTTGATGGAATTGTCAACCAAATAGATTTTTGGTAAGAGCTTGACAAAATATTCTGTAATCTTTGTGTTTGGTGCTTATGACACAAAAATTGTAGTTTCGGTGTTTTTTATTAAGGTGTATTGCAGCCGAAGTGTTGAAGAAAATGCTTAACGTAAATTGAATTGTTCTTTAACATGTCATCTTTCACTAAAATGATGAATACTAAAGTCTTGGGAGTCTTATATGCCCGTTTGAAAATAAAAACTAGCTAATTCAAAATAACATGCTTATCAGTAAATGTAATCGAAATAGATGTAAAATTAATGTTTAATATACTTCGTCATTGTTCTCCACTAAATTACTAAAGGAATAAGATAAATAGTTTTTCACAAATTCTTCATGTTAAATATTTAAGAAAAATATTTCAAAATGGATGTTCCTTTATCACAAACAGATCTATCGTTGAAGTTTGCCAATAGTGTTGCTACTAACTAAAACTCATTAAGCAATAATGTGTTAATTAGATTTAAACTAACGGTGCCGGCCTGGTAGGACAAATTTTAGCACAGCTTCTGGTTATTATTAGAGTCAGAGAACATGCTTATGGATCTATAATAACTGGGTTCATTTACTGATAAGCAGGTCGATTTGAGTAGTGTTTTATTTCGGTTCATTTGTGGCCAGGGTCGGATATGTATGGAAGATCACAAAGACTTACAGACTATATCGTTCTTTTGCAGATCATGAGGAAGAAGAGGTTGCGTTGTCGGACGATGAAAAGAATGGCAAAAGAAAAAAGAATCAATTATTTCGAGTTTCAATTGGAAAATGAAATATCCTCTCTAAAGTCTGATGTTTTATCATTGAGTCAAAAAAGAAGTTTAGTACCAGAAAGCGTGAGTTAAGAGTTTTTGTGGAAAACTAGAAGGGGGTTGAATAGTTTACCGCTTTTTAATTTAGTGTATTATTTATTTATAAAAACTTTGATTTGATTTTATGTGATCAACGTACACACAATATGAACAATTTAACTAAGTAAATGAATGATAACAAAAAGAGTTAGAAAGATCAAACCACAGCACAAGAATTTATAGTGGTTCGGTAACGAAGCTCCTCTTTGCCCTACTTTACTCCCCGAGTACCCAACTAGAGAGTTCTCTTCACTATGTCAACAAACGCCCTTTAGGCGGAGTAATTCGTGCACAAGTAGCTTATTTCCAATTGGCAGTCACTAAGCTACAGTCGATGTTTAATCTTTGTTAGAACCAATTTAACACAACACTTTGGTTTTTAAAGGACTAAAATACTATACAGCACTAACACAAGGGGAGACCAATACGTCACCTAAGCACTAAAACACGATCACCCCGATCTAACTATTCTCTCTACAATCAATACGATCTAACTATACTCTCTATGATCACCACGATCTAACTATTACACACAATTACACAAGATGTACAAATGATTTACAAATTATAATACAATCGTAACTATGTTTACGAGAACAACGAACTAGGCTTATTGTAACTTCGTAACTTGATGGTATGATAGTAGTCTTCTCTTGCAATTGAGAATTTTAAGCCTGTAAACTAATTTTTGAACAGAAAGGAATATGTGTGTCAAAAGTTGAAAATTTCTGTTAGAACGATCCACTATGTATAGGCAAGCTGGGAGAGTTTTTGTCTAGCCGGCCCCTTTGCTCATATGCTAAGTCCCCCTTATCAATAAGGGACGGTACGGCCCTTACCTTTAAGGGGGTGTCTATTGCGGGAAACGACTCCGCATGGTTTTGTTGTTTAATGGAAGGTGTTTCCTGGATCAGAAATATATCTATCGTTTGTTAGGATAGAGAATTTGAATTTAAATGAATTTGATTTTTGAAGATAAAACGCATTGTCTTTGATAAATACCAGAAATAGTGTTTTGTTTATGTTATCAAACATGTTTGGTACGTTTGTAGTTAAAAAAATGTTGAGGGTTGGATATAAAAAAAATGTCCTTTGATCATGTAGATATGCATTTAAGCATTTTATTTATATTATGACCTTTATGTGATTAATTTTCTTGAATGTGTAAAATTTATGTTATCAATTAGTAAATTTTGTGGTACTGTTGTAGGAAATGTGTTGACATTGGAGCGGTTTTTACTTTTGTGATCGTCTATTCAAACGTTAGTGACCGGTCAAAAATATTTATACGTTTTTTCAGGCGATTGATTTCTTATCATCAATCTCCGACCTTTTTTGATGATTACTATAAACTCCTAACTCATTTAATAATGTAAATATTATTATTTAACAAGTTTTTAGTAGTCTTTTGATTTCGCATTTTCTGTCCTCTAGCTTTTTTTGAAGTCGCGCACTAAAAAGGCTTCGTAGCGATTTGTGTTTGTGCAAATCTCGGACGACGAAAACAAATGCTCTCTCTAGATGTGGGTAGGCTCCCCCTCGTTGTGAGGGCCATCAATGAACTGAGCTATGAAAACTTTGCATACTAAAACATTGTTAAAGAAGACGTATAGACGACATAGTATATATATAATTTTTGTTATTTGTATATTATGTATACTAGTTATCTATACGTATATCTTATTATATATTATATACTATGTGATAAAGTTTATATTGATATATATGTATAATCATCTAGCAAAGTTGTGGAATTTTTTTATCATGGTTGTAAGTAATAAATAATCAGTTAGTCACAATATATTATTATAACCAGACCACTTTCAAGTTTATTATAAGTATAGGAGAGAATCAAACGATATACTTGATAATTAGGTACACACACTTATTTATTTTGTAGCACACTGTAAGGGTCATAGACTATTTCATTTAAATGGATATAAATATTGTGTATAAAACACAATTCGAATACTTCATGGCTAACGGTTAGAAAATATAGGACTTGAAGCATATATAGATAGTTTATCTACATAAATAGAATGACTAGCGCAATTGTGTCCGATATTTGTCTATGTATTAGTGCCGGAATAGGATGCCAGAAGAGACTTGCTAATTGTGACACTAAGAGAAAGTGGGGTTGGATCTGTATTATTGTGAAAGATGCGTAGAAGAAGAATGTAAAGCTATAGTTAACTATGCATTAGTTGGTCGAGTGGGAGGGGAGGGATTGGAGAGCAAGCGGAGTGGTGTTGGTGTGATAGTCTCGTTGAATTGGAAGTGGTAGGTTTCGTGGGTGGAAGTAGAAGATAAGAATATGCGCAAGTTCGAGGCCAATGAGATTTTCTCTTAGGGCTTAGAATTGTGGGTTTGGTTTGTATGCAGGACTTGGGGCAAATGGCGCAATAGCCATTGAGACATGATGTTCAACTTGATTTAAGTTGAGAGTGTGAGACAAGTTTAGAGAGTAGGGTGATGAAGGAGTGGTACATTGTGAAAGGTGCATGGCTATAAGGTTTGATAGATCTTGGAGTTGATTTATACTCTATCAACATAAAGTTCATTTTCTCTAGTTTGAAGAGGGGAGGATGTGAAAGGTTGGTGTTGAAATGTGTTACATTGGAAGGGGTTGCTTGCAAGTGAATCAACACATAGGGACTCAAAGTTGGGTGGGTAGTGAAGTGAAGGTAAAGGTGAAATCGTGGTTTGAAGATGTTCATGGGGAATGAGTTTTCTTTTGGAGGTTCACTGCGTCAAGGAGATGGTGGTTTAGGCATTGGTGTAGGTAAGTTAACATCAACCTCATTTGAAGAGTTATAATAGTTTAGCTTCTTTCTCTATACAGGTCTTACGGATATTATGGCTAGACCTTGGATGGTTTGGTTAGTATTTTCTTCGAAGGATGTCATTGGACGAGGATGTTGTGTATGATGGAGGTGTGATGAGAATGAAGGCTTATTTTTACTAAGGATTATGGTTGTTTAAGGTTGTTGGTAGTATTATTGAAATATGTGAAATCCAAGATAGTGTTGGGCTGAACTTCTAGGAAAGACTGGATATTTGGATCTAGATGTGATAGCGGGGTTTTAATAGCAAATTGAAACTGGTAAAGATCGTGTTCCAAGGTGGTCGGCCCCTTTTATTATGTGTCGGCCCCTAATGCTGCGAAGGGTAGGGCTGCACTCCTTACCGAATGCTAGAGGGCCGCCGCTGAAAAAGTCAAGGTTGTCCTGGTTTTTGTTTCTTGCCAGAAATTGGTTAAAGGGGGTGGACTGTTGGATGGCCCATTTTGCATAAAGTTCTAAACTTTTTTTTAATAGTAGCAATTTAAGACTAATTTATATAAACACTTAGCATTAGTTCAAAAAAAAATATAAACACTTAGCAAGCAAGAGTATATGATTAAGCATGCAAACAAACTTTCACAACTAATAGGTAATTAAGATGTGTTCTATATGTAATGAGGTCCTTATTACTTGAACTTGGGATGAACTTTATAGCAAGTTTTTGACTTATGGCATTTTGATTGTTTCCTTTATTGTGTTGCATTTGAGTCTTATTTCTTGCTTGAACACACTTGATTTAAAATATATTTATTAAGTTCACAAACAAGTCATGCTTATATGTATATTTTATGACTTGGATTTCAAATCCTAGTGTGTGCCTATATGCGACAAATGTGGAGTAACGATTATTTCGACTCTAAAGTAAAAAAAAACTAAGAAATAATCTAAGCGCTCATTGATTTAAGTGTGTTTTGCTCAATCGCAAGATGTGTCGACAAAATTTATAATGGAATTAAATTATTTCTGGCCCAACAAATGTGAGGGTCATCATGCATGCATTGAAAAACGTTTGTGTAGTATGTCTCAACAATGTATGAAAATAGGTTTTCATGAATTCCTAGTCGTGAGAAGTTTTTCGAGAAACAGATTGGGACTTTTATACTAAGTTTTAAAATTTAAGCTTTAGCAACATGAAAGTTTGCAAGTATTTATAAATACGTAATTTCTTAGTACTTTGAAAGTATGATAATAACTAATTTCTTAGTTCTAATTATAAGACTTATGAAAAATTCCTAATCTTTGATTTTGTGCAACATTGAATCCTAGACACAAGATTAAGAGAATAATAATTGGAAGTTACTTGCAATTTTTGCTTTTGGTTAGATTATGTTTAACATTCAGAGGGTCAGTTTTAAAAAAAGACAGTCAGATGGCCGCCCCCTTATGTATGTGGCGACCCCTTGTCACTTAAGGGGGCCGCCCTTTGGGAGCTAAAGGGGCCGCCTATCTAACGAAATTATTGTTTTGATTTTTTTTAGATTCTGACGAATTTTGGTTATAGTTCCATGTTTTTTTGAGCGAGTTAAGTTTTTATTATGGTTATCTATGATTCTATAGAAAGGATTTAATTAATTTGCTTCCTTAGTTTCTAGACCTTAGACGTATAGTAATTAAAGGCTCTCGTTTATGGGGTTTAGTGAGAATGTTCAGCCAATGTTATCATTTCCGGATGAAACTTTTTTCTAAGGAAATATTTATTTTCTTGCACATTGTCACGAAGAAAGTGGTGACGATATTTCAATGTGGTTTGTACGAAGAATGTTGAACGGGAATTTACTTAAGTCTATAGCTCCTTTGTTATCACACATTATAGGAATATCATCTAGACTAATGTCATAATCTTTGTTTCATCCATAGTGGTTGTTGGCATGCCTTTCTGGCACTTACGTATTCGGCTTCGATAGTGGATATAGAAGAGCGGGGTTTGCTTCTTCACAAAAACCAAGATGTTAAACACTCTCATAAACGTACAAAATACCCGCTAGTCGTTTTCGGTCCACATAAAGCTTCCGCATGATCACGAGTCAGCAATATACTACGGTTTTTATGGCGGACCCCTTCAGGATACCATATCCCAAGTGCGTAGTGCCTTAATGTTATCGAAAGATACGTTTAACGTTCAAGATGGAGTGGTTTTGGGTTCTCTTGGATGCTTTGTTGTTTCTCTTCCTTGGAAGCGTGCACTAAAGGCAAACATTAAACATGATTTCAGCCTACTTGTCGTTAAGTGTATAATAAGGCTACTATCATAACTCTATATTTAGTATTATCCACCAGACTCACCGTTTCTTCGTCTTTCGTGATTTTCGTTTACGTAGACATATAGAGTTGTCTAGGTTTAGGAGTATTCCTATCTAAATTCTCAAGCTCATTTTCTTTTTATATATGTTGATTGATTGAAAAATATACCCTCTTCTAATTGTTTTATGTTAGGAATACGAAATTTCTAGAAAAGTCTCGGTCACTTCATAGATATCGATAGAGGCTGATATACTCATTATTTGAAAATTTAGGTGGGATAGTTGTCGAAGCTCCATGGAAAGCACATGCAAGCCATGGCCCATCCGTCTGCCTTACTAAGTATAAATACCCTCTCCACACATAAAGAGGGTGTTGATTCTCTTTGTAATTTACGCATAGTTCAATCAACCTTCTTATTTTCCTTTTTTACTTTCTCTCTCAACTTTCTCTCTCTAGTTCATCTTTTGTGTAAAATGAGTTTTCTACAATTGATATCAAGAGTCATGGTTCTATCTTGGTTCCTTTAGTGATTTCGTTGTGGTAGTGCATATTTTTTGAGCTTCTTGGATTCGGCTTGTTTGTGTTTTTCATAACATTCGGTTTATTTTATTTTATTTTTCCTCCTATCTTGCGTATTAGATTAAAAAGCTATATTTTTTTTATATATACAAACATTACTATTTTACTTGTATTAATTGTCACATGGCTAAAACTTTTGTGGTTCAAACTGTTTGTTTATTTGTCACCATTTGAGGTATAACAGTTTGGTCGTTTAACTGTTGGTTCTCTTCATTTTTAATAAGCGTAAACAGCCTTATTTTCATATTTTTTTTTTTCTTTGTTATCGTGGTAACGCTTATGTATGCATCTTTCAAGTTTTTATTTATCGATCGTGGCTTTTATTCTTGAATTCAAAGTGTTGCTTGTTTGTTTTTCCCAAAAGCTTTCAACTTTTTTAGTCTAAATAGGTTGTAGTTTAAACTTGGCTTATTTACGAGCCTCTTTGTTGTTAGCTTATTACGGTTGCTTTTTCTGGGTTTATTGGCTTATTATTTGTGGTCACGTTTTGTGGAACGAAGCACAAACAAACTTGGCTGAAACAAGAGTCGAAGAAAGGTTAGGTGTTTGTTATATTGCCGAACCGAACAACTTGGAACGAACAACCTCGAACCGAACCACTTGGAACCAAACAACCTCGAACCGAACAACTTGGAACCAAACAACCTCGAACCGAACAACTCAAAAATCTGTTAGTAGACATACGAATTCAAGTCTTAAGAAATGAACAACTAAAAGCTGCGCGTGCTTGGCAACCGAAGACAACATTCATGAAATCAGAGTTGGAAATACCGTATTTACGTCAGCTCGTCATATTCACCATGGAATCAAAAACTTACACGTTTTATCGCCTTTTCATCTTTAGTCGGTTTCGAGCGTCTGGTTAAACTATTGCGGGATTTTTACTTTTAGTTATTCATTAGTGCGAGTTGTCGTGGATTCACGTTCTCGATCATCACCGTGTGGTTTATATTTCGGAAACTGGAGAGTCCGACGGATCACCGCTCAAGATCGTTAGCGAGATTTATATAAAATGACATTCGCGTTATCTCATTTTCATTCTTTTAAAAACGAGAAGACGATTATTTTGTGCGCGAAATGGAGGGAGAAATCAGGATTTTTATTAGTTAATCTAATTCGAAAGTGACAATTTTAGTCCCTGGAACTCATGTCCACTTCGCAAGATCAAATCGTGCCCGCATTTTTGCTTCTTTACGCTCACCCATCTTTGTTGTTCTGTTGTATAGTACACGATTAAGTCATTATTTCCTTTGATAACAGCTGACGCTGCCAGGTTATAGCCCTCCAAGTGATTTTTCAATTTGCGGTCTCTTGTTTTTGTCCTTTAGTTTGTAAGGTTTCATTAAAATAAAGCCTATTCATATACTCATTATTAGTGTTGTCGCAACGTTATTTGGCATAAGGACAAGGTCATTCGTTTTAAGCATTGCGATTTTTTTCGCAAAGACTCGCGCATAACGCTTAAATTTACTTCAAATTTCCAATCACAAGGTGAATTGAGTGTTGTATTAGCTTACATTACTCGGTTGTACGCTTGGTTGATTTGTTAATAAGTCGGTCTGACTGAGAAATGATTTAATTTTGTTACATTTAACTTGGATTTCAATTACACCGTTAGTCCTTGTTTATGTTTTAATCAACCGTTAATCATTTTAAGTTGAAAGTGTGGTAACCGTTCATCGCTTTTAGCTCAACAAATCGTTAACAAAAGCTTAAGTGCTTCAACAAAAACAATTCCTCTTTCACGGTTCCTTCTTGATTTAGTAAAATCCTAAAAAAGTTTATTCTTTTCACGGTTTAAGTCAGAGAATTGTAAAATCCCGTGAAATCGAATTAATTCATCATAACCACGACAAAATCACTTAATCTACTTAAGATCCTTATTTTTCATTTCACACATCAAAATTTAATGGAATCTTTGTATTCTAATTTACAAGAGAGAGAGCTGCATCAGTTGCAACAAATGCAAGCCAAAGCAAAGGAAAGTTGCATGGTATCTTTTCGACTACTTCATTCACTCCTAAAGGTTCTTTTAAACAAAAACTTAAAAGGAACTCGAATCGAGGGAGGATTCAAACGGGCATTGCGACACTCTTTGATCAAGATTTTCAGACTTTTAAAGCCACAATGTTGTTAAAATTAGATCAACTAGAAAAGCAACTTGACAAAGAAGAATTTCAAGAAATTGGATCATTTAATGCTTTTAGAGTACTCATGATACAGTTTCAGACGTTCATCAATTAACGATTCTCTTTCAATGATGATGATGGTCTAATGATAAGCAAGTACTTAATAGCACACACTCGAACCGATGTTCAACAATTCCGTGTTACACTTATCCAACACATAGAATCTATTAAAAAGTCAATTGAGAAAAGAGCACAACATAAAGGAGAATATGACAGCAAGGTGAATGAAAGACAGATACAGTCAAAAGAGGGAAAGGTTGATTTGGATAAAGAATTAGATGCTGATTTGGTTGTTACAGAAAGCAGTGGGACAAAATCAGAAAGGCATGATACAAGCAGCAGATCCAGGAATGATACACGTGTTGAGGATGCAGATATCAAACCCGCGAATGACAAAGAGCCAATGGCTTAGGTATAATTGTGTTCAACATAATGTACTTGCTTATGAACAACATCATTCTATGCAATCTGAACCCATTTATGACACACATCTGTTAGAAAAGGTTGATAGCAATACCACTTCTGATTCAACAAATATATGTCATAGGGGAGGAGAGATTGACTAGAATGCTGAAAAATGTCAAGTTTCATGTCCTTTACTTGACCCATCATTTGATAACATGGCAACTAAATTTTCAAACCAATCTCTCGATTCTGAAAATATTTCTCTCAAAAAGACCGTTGCCCAATTTCAAAAAGATTTTTCAAGAATGGAAGCACATTGTGTTAATCTGGAACTTAAATATCAAAATCAAGTTTTAAAATTCGGGAAACATGGTAAAATTTTGAATGAAACAAGTAATAAAGCCAAGATTAACAAGGAAATAGAGGTACTTGAAAAAATCAATATCAAATTAGAACAAAGTGTGGCTAAATTACTTGCAGAGAATGAGAAGTTGCATAAGAAAAATGAGCATTTGAAACAGACTTACAAAGATCTTTACGATTCTATCAAAAAGATACGAGTTTAGACAAAAGACCTTAATGACTCACTAATTGCTCAAGTAAATAGTAAGACTGTTGAAAATGCTAATTTAAAAGCTCAAATTCAGGAAAAAGTTTTTGCAAATGTAGCATTGAAAAAACGAATTAAGAAAGTTAAAAGGAAATAGCATGGATACTAAGTTTTCAAAACCATCAATCTTGGGAAACTAGTTTTACAACCACCCAGAAACCGATCAGTTGTTAGATAACTGAATGCGTTTAAATCTGAACGACCTAACTTTTCAAACCCACAGTTTGCCTCCCAAGTTGACGTGAATAACTATTTTCTAAAACCAGTCACTCCTCATTATTTGCCTAAAGTTAGAGAATCTGTGCATGCAAAACCCCATCATGTGATTGCACCTGGCTCATCTAGGAATAGTTCTAAAGAATCATATGGGTCAAATGACATGGCTCATAATTACCATCTAGAGGAGGCTAAGAAAAAGACACAAGACAAAAATATGAATCTTAAACCTAGTGTGATGCATACTACTAGCTTACAAAACACTACTAATGGTAGCAAACGAAAACCTAGGAGCAACAATCAAATATCTAGGAGTTTGCCTGTATCTAAGAGTAGTTGTGGAATGTCAAATGGTGTGCCACTAGTAGATCACTCTAGGAATTCTAGTTCCTTTTTGGACTCCAAACACTTTGTTTGTTTGACTTGTCAAAAATGTGTCTTTAATGCAAATCATGATGCCTGTTTAACAAAATTCCTAAAAGAGGTGAACTCTCGCATTAAGATTCAATCCCCTAAGACTAGAAACATCATCAAACCTGTAGAAAAGATAAATAATGTAATCAAACCTAAAATATAGATCTCTAAAGGATATAGGATTTCTCTAAATAAGTCTTTCGCTGTGCATGAGAAATCAAACACTCCTAGATCTTGTCTTAAGTGAAACCGACGGGTAGAATTTTCAAGACTGTTGGTCTTAGGTGGATACCTACTGGAAAGATGTTTACCGATAGCACAACCATGGTTGACAATGAACCCCCAAATGGTTCAAATGAAAATATCACTAACCCATATGAATGCAAACAAACTCTTAGTGTCAGTGCAGGTACTCTTAACTTAAATGCATGTACACCCTTTAATCCTAAAAAGGAAAGACACAGAGTTTGGTTGCTGAAAAAGTTGATGTCTAAGAATCAAGTGCCT